>CM053791.1:621014513-621179513 GCA_028749045.1 Cupressus sempervirens
TTTTCTTTTCACCAACAAATTTAAATTGAAAAAGACACTTTTTGTATTGAAAATAGAATTCATGTGTGTGCTTTGATGAAAACTTAGTATGGTAGGTGTGTACTTGGTTTAAATATATAAAAAACCATTCTTTAGACACTTTTTCATTTATAGATTATCCATAGTGTTCAAAGCTATAGAAAGGGTAGAAAGATTTTGAAGCTATGAATTTATAGCGAGAAGAGAAAAATCAAGCAAGAAAAATGGTAGAACAAGGATCTCTTGAAGTCACTAAGGTACCAAAACAAGTGGTATATACAAGAACAAATAGCCAATTTTTTTTGTTATGAATGGATGAAGTTGATGTGAGAAGCTCTATGCACATAAATGGAGGGACCCTTATGCATTTTGCAGGGATTCTATTTTTCCAAATACTACTAGGTATCAACTTTGTATTATTCTTTTATAATAAAAAATTGAGAGGCCCCTCCTATTTCAAACCATGGGAAAGGAACCTTAGAAAGTTGATAGTGCCAAATGTGTTTTTGGGTGTAGATTTATTGAAAGCACTGATCAATGCATAGAATCCTATGACATGGATTTCTACAGGAAAGATAGGTTTATATTGTGCATGATGGATAGGAAAACCTTTGTTAGTAAATATATTTGTCCTTTGAGAAGAAATACAAATAATGACTCAAAATGCTTGATAGAAGAACAAATATACTAACAGTTGGATGAGTTATCATTGATTGATAACTCTCCCCTGAATTGAGAGGTATAACTCCCTAATGAAAAGATATTCAATGATTTAGACAAATTGATTATGGCTTTAACCTAAAGACACAAAGGTTGTTGACATTCATCAACATGAAATGAATGTATTTGTGGATATAGACTACAAAGGGGATTAAAAAAAATAACCACATGATTATTCACCACTTCCTCTTTATAATAGAGAGATCGAAAGAACTCAGGAGCTTCAATCTATAAAATTTGAATACATAAAACTATGGGTTTGTATAAATGGTAAACATGTATAGAAAGTATTTAAATAGAAGAGAAATGATCACAAGATCAATTAAAATCCCAATTAAAATATATCCAAACCATAGGATCAATTAGATATCTATTACTCATTATTCCAAATACTAAGCATAACAACCATATGATTATAAAAGATTTTGAATCACTACCAAGATACTCAAAGAAATGTAACCAAAGCATATCAATTTACCCATACTCTCTATTACATTTAACACCAATTTCCCTATTTTCCCTCTTCATAGCCACATGAATCATGAAAAAAAAGAACCTTTCCTTTCACTTTCTATCTTCTATTTATCTCTTTGCCTCTCAGTTATGTTATTAGTTTTCATAACTGATTCTTGGATGACTTTGAATTTCAACTATGAGTGTTTTTAATCTCCCTTAATAGATATTTATTATTGTCTTCCTCTTTATTATCATAGATTTGATGGTTAATCCCACCTTTGTTATAGACTTAAAAAATTTGTAATAGTAATGGGATGAATCCTAGTCATTTACTTAATGACACATGTTAACACCCACTACTTAACAGTTACAACACTCCTAATCACTTACTGGTGGAGATATTCCAAAACATGTGTCTTTACTTGCACATTCAATGCCAATTGTTGGCCCATGTACATTTCACCCATTGAGATCTTGTGCATTTATGATTATGGTGCTCTAGGATAAAATTTTCTTGATTGATTTATTATTATTCTTCACAATCCTTCCCTAAGAGTTTCATTAATCCACCATAGTCATGTCGCATTCCTGAAAAAAGGTTGATGGACATTGGGGAAGCACCATCTTTGTGCACATATATACCAAGCACATTTATATTTTAGAGCACAAATTCTTGTCATATAATTGATTGTACCATTTCTCATACATACCATAGTGTCAGCATTCCATCGAGTGTATCACATAAACTCTTGAGCTTCAACTCCTCATAGGTTGGTTTTCTTTTGGTAGTCAAATATACTAGCACTTCCCTTACCAATGTTAATTTCCCTTTTACATTAGCATCAAGATGAATTGGAGCTTTGGGCTTTCAACTTTTCTAAGTCACTATCCCAAACATTACCACATGCCAATACTCAAACTACAACTAGATCCTTCATCAATCATTTCTTCTTATTTGTGAAAAGATGCATTCATATACCTTATATAAAGGTAAATTACTAGAAATGATTGTATGAAATCGAGCATGCAAATTCATTGTCAATTCCTTTGAGCATCCATTCTTGGAGATGATTTAAGCTATGCATTTAATTGAGATGATGCTAACAAAAAGATCTATGTAACTTAAAAAATTTTGAAACTTGAATTTGCGTTTTGAACCAACCAACATGTCTTTCAAACCTTATACCTTGAACAACAATCGAACCATGCATTTGAACTCTCAAACATTGAACTCTTGAGCATTGAGCTTTGAACCAAAACTAAATTTTAGTATTGAATCTAGTCTTGCATATTGAACTTTGAGGCTTGTATTTTGAGCTTGGGCATATACTTTGATTCCCTCTATCCGATTCTGAACTTTGGACTACCACTTCAAATCAATGCCTTTGAACCTGCATATCAAGCCTTGAACTAGATTTGAACCTCTAACTAGAACTTGAACCTAAAGCTTCAAAGTTCAAGTTTGACACAAAATCTTGACATCACATCTTTCACAAATTAAACTTTACAAGGCATCATTAGTAGCAAAAGCTAATGAGAAATGAAAACAATTTAAAAATCCTTTTCCCACCAGCCCAATTTTCTAAGTTTAAAACTGGGGTGCTAAAAAAATGCTTACAACCTTCATTCATACTTTTGGTCTGGAGGGGACCTACGAGTGTTAAAATTAATCTAGAAGTAGAAGAGACCCTATTCAAGTGACAAAAGAGATACTATAAAAGAAGGACTGCGAGGAATCATACTCCAAGGGAGAAGAAGGAAGTAGGATTGTTGCCCAGTAAAATTGAAGAGTCTTTAGACATGAACCTACTCTTCCTAGGACTTTGAGAGATGCTTTTAGGATTTTAGCAAATATAGAAAGTAATAGAAGAGAATCAGACAAGTTAGGTAGAAGGGATGATACAAAACTATTTGCCAATAAGATTAATAATAGGAACGAAAATGACAAGGGCATGGAAAATAAGAAACAAGAGGAGGGACAAGCTTGATAAGGTGCTAAGCACCCTTAAATATTTGAGGGTGCCTAATGTCAAAAATGCCAAAGGGTACAATGTAGACAAGACCCAATACACCAATTTTAATAGGAAGAATAGACTAGAGAGCTTTCCATAAAACACTCAGTGGAAAGATGGTAATCTTATGCCTCCTCGTGCAAAAAATAATAATGACAATAGAGAAATTTTGTGAATGTTGTTGAAGACACAACGTGTTGTATGGCTTGTCGATCTCCACATCTCCCTGAATATTGTGTGATTGCACAATCCATTTCTGCTCCCCAATAAGATGATCCAAAATGAGCTATTGATGAAAACAATGCTAATGAGGTAGGTTGCAATTTGGATGGCTCATATTTTGAGTGTAGTAATGCATCTGACCAAGATGAATATGAGGCTGCCATATATTTACAAAGGCAAGAAAATGAGATGTTTCACAAGAAAATATTTTAGAGAATGAAGAGATGGACAAAAAAGTCTATAATGTGGTGTCTAATGTAGAACATGTGAGTTTAAGAAGACCCTATAAAGACATGGTTGCTCAAGTGAAGATCACTCAACATTTGAGAAATAATATTGTTAATGAGGATATAGGTAAGCCTGCTAGCGTGTTTATAAAAAATTCCATTGTCAAAGGTCCTATGGTGAAAAAAACCAAAGACATTGTAGTTATGAACATAAAATGCATGAACGCAAAGAGGAGGGGACATAAAAATATAGAGTTGTAAAAACCACAATACCACATAATACATAAAAGGGAAAAAAAATTGGTTGTAGAAGTGATCTTTGATGCTAAGATTGAGAGGCTAGATCTTGCTGATGTACCTAAGAAGTTGGAGGAAAATAAGGAGATAAAAGATATGCAAATTGATTTATCACCTAATACTCCAGTTGATATGCTATCTCTTTTATCTTATATTATTGTTAAGGTTCCCTTGCTATAAATGCTTAGGATAGATGAGCATAAAAATAAATCCATGGCATAGATTGGTAGTGCTAGGTGTGATAACTTCTTTGGGATTAGAAAGTTTGTTAATGAGACTATAGATGAACCACAAAAGGTGAAGGAAAATGAGGGGGTACTATCTCAAATCCCATATATGCATCTTAACAAGTTTGTTGCTGCATACCTTAACAAAATTGCTCCTTTCTATTTGAGTATCATAGTTAATGATAGGACAATTAAGAGCCGTATGGTTGACTTAGGTGCCTCCAATACTATGATGTGTATAATGTTCCACCAAGGAACCCAAAAGAAATTAACCTAAAGTTTCACTAAGTTTTCCAAACATTTTCTTTTTAAAGATAACATTATCAACAGATAATATAGCAGAAGTAATAACTCAGATACATACAACCATCCATAAATAGATTAGAACTCTTAAGGGTTCCATGATGTTAAATCACATGTATAAGCTTATTAATATTAAATATAATAAATAACATAAAATCCACATCATGGAATAACCATAAGTACAAATTCAATTCAATAATATATAATTACATAAGATGCCATTTGGAAAAATTAGAATGCATGATCATCCACTGTACAAGTCACAAGGTATGAAAAGCTCAAAGAATATACATCATCAATAAGATACATCATCTCATAAGATCTCTAAAAGTCAGATATAATACAACATAATAAAAACCATCCATCAGAAAACACAAGCTCTGAAAGAAAGGAACAATTGCACAAGTACATCTAGCAATGACATCCAACTGTCGAATCTCAATGGTATAAGTAAAATGCACTACCACTCGACCTCAAGGAACCTAAATGGTCCACTCCCACCATGCTAAGGAGATAGTCTCAAGTCCCAAATAGATAACAATCCACAAGTTATAGCCAATATCTAGGTCAAGGAAATCCTGATAGAAATCTATCTCAAAGGTACCAAGACACAAGTATCATCTAATCCCAGAGGCAACAAAGACACATAGGAAATCTACTATACAAGTGGGAAAGTGTCATCACATGAGCCAACTCTAAGGTTATCTTGGCAGCCTCTTTGGACTTTGACCCACTAGTGTCTCTATGTGGTACTAGTATCCTTTTGTACAGACAAGACATACTAATGAAGCAAGCTCACAACCAATCATCCTCTCTACTCCCATCCTAGCTTGTACTAGCACTCAAGGCATGGGTGAGGAAAAATAATGACTCTTATTAATTTATTTGACTCTCATTTAATGAAATGTTATCACTTATTAAAACAACTTACAATGGGTTACCTAGACAACCTCTTTAGGGCTCCAGCCTCCATTGCAAGCCACTTCCCAAAGTACACATAGATTACCTACCCTAGGCTCATAAAAAGTATAACTCATAATATCACAATTTTCACCTTAGTCCTTTGCAAGAAAATGGAAAGCACCTATAGATAAAACATAGTATTCACCTCATTCCTTAACAACCAACTAGAAAGCACCTAAAGACCAATCACAATAATCACCTCAGTCCTATACAAGCAATTGGAAATCACCAAATGATAACCAATCGAAAACTCAAAGGTTACAAAAAGAAAGTCACAATGATCTCCTCAGTTCTATACAAGAAACTGGAAAGCATCAAAAGATAACTGATCGAAGACTCAAAGGTTATAACAAGAAAAATTCACAATAATCACCTCAGTTTTATACAAGCATTTGGAAAGCACTAACAAGCACTAATCAAATCTCATCATAGAAAATACGTGACACATCACCGTGGTTAGGTATAGAAGATTGTGACTAAATAATAACCATAACATCATCATATAACAAAAACCCCCAAGCCTCTCGTAAACATCTTGAATGGTCAAAGAAATAAGTCAAACCCGAACCCCAACACAAAAGAAAATATACACCATAGCAGTGTAGTTTATAATTTGTTTGGTTTTGAAAACATAAGAACTTGATTTAACACAAAGTTCTAGTTTTAGTTTATCCAAGTTTATGTTTGTTAAGGTTTTCGAGTCCACGCTTATTCCAGAAAATAACCTTCTCAAAATTTGAAATGAAAAGTTCTTTTAGATAACAATCTAAAAAAATAAAATCGTTTAATCAAATTAAAACCGATATTCTATTTAACCACTTCTTATTATTAAATATTGTTATTATTAAAAACTTAATAATAATTATTAAAAACTTAATAATAATTATTAAATTATTAATAGTAATAATTATTTAATTATTAACAAAATAATGTAACTAAACATTAATTTATTAATAATGATAATTATTACATTAACAACATAATAATAATAATTAATAATAATAATAAGATAATTAAATAACAAAATAATAAAATAATAAAATAATAATTTTTAATAAATTATTATATAAAATAAAATGACATTGCAAATCCCAAAGTGCAATTAAGTTTGCATAATCCCAATTATGGGAAGTTGCTTAGTGGCTTGGCTAGCAGTCGCTACCTTAGCAACATGCGATGCTACGACAGACGTTGCTTTTACAACCGAGGGCTAGGGGGAGTTCACAACCCCTTTCTCATTTTTTAATGTTTTTTTTTTGTTTATTGTATGTTTTATAAAAACATAAAACACAAGTCCCCTCCCCAATGAAATTGTCAAAACTATATTTTATTAATAGTTAAAAAAACATTTTTTTATTATATATATATATATAGTTATCACAGTAAATAAATTTATCGTGGTAATTTTATATAATATACATATTTTTAAAATAATTTTCCAACATAGATCTGATATAGGAACCCGGAGTAAACAATCAAGAATAATTAACAAATTTGGTTTTCTTTTCTATACCCCCGTCCTGATCTTAATCAAACCAATTATGAATCTCTAAAATTACCAAACAAGGGTTTCCATAACAAAGAACAATAAATTTATCAACGAGGGTTTCAACCCGAATATATTTTGAAAATAATTACATTCAGATATAGAGAAGACAAATATTTTAAAGAAGGAAACTACTGCTCAAAACCCACAAGATCCTACCTAGATCTGATGCTAAACAAATGGATGCACAAAACTCACAAGCAATTTCCCTTTTCTTTTGAAAACTCTCTTCTCAGAAATTGGCTCCTCCAAATCTGTGTGTGGAGAAATGAGCTCTAATTTCCTAATAAAGAGATTTCTCCAATTAGGGTTTCAATTTTGCAATCACGCCAAACCTTTTTCTTAATTATTTTATTATATTTTAATTCATGTGCAGCCATTTTGTAAATTAATTAAAACAAACTTTATTAAATTAATTCTTTCTCTCTTTTATTAAATCACAAGATGCCTGTAATAAAATATTAATTAATTTAACTAATAATAATATTTAGAGTTTATTATAAAAAATGAAACTCCTAAATAAATTATTATTAAATTAAATAAATATAATTATGCCATTATTAGAACTTTAATTAAATCTTTTAAATTTAATTCTTTTATTTAATTACTTTCTCAATTAATTAAATATAATTAAATATTAATTTTTCTTTATAAAATTTTCATTAAATTATCTTTTAATTTGATTTAATTATAAATGAAAATCAGAACAGACCCACAAAACTAAATAAGAAAACCCGTAAAAAAAGAACAAAGTACTAGATCAAACTCAAGGATCAAAATCATGACTTCACATCACTTGACGAATTCAAAAGGGTAACAACTCAAATACTTGTCCTACTTTCTAGGAAAATTGGCTTAGGGTTAGGATTTGGAGTCAAGAATTATCTCCCCTCTTTATCATTGAGATATCGCTATAGGGCACACTCATCTTGGCAATTTAGGGAAGTTGATGCCCGATACCTATAATCTGCATAAAACATGTACATACACATATAATCTAAACTAAACAAACAATGACGAGGAGTGGTGCATTGTGTAGATCCTGACTAGTAGGTGACTACGACTCTCTCCCTCAACCACATCAGCAATGTCAAACATAAAGTAAAACATACAAGTACACCATACACATTCAAGTATGGGGTAAGTAACCATAGAAACTGCATATAAAACATCTATCTAACTATCATCTCAAAATAATTGAAATCACTATATGAATATACAAAATGTCATCATCAAAAGGATAAACATAAATGCCTAAAATAATCATGTATTAAGTAGCTCATCAAATATATCAACTGAGTATGAAATAACATCTAATCCAATCTGATAACCAAGTACTACTAATCATAAAACATAATCATAAAACTGGCCTGAAAGAGTCCAAAAATACATCATGAAAAAGTCAACTAAGGGTAGGCATTACATGATGCCTTATAAGATCATGGGATCCTTAGGATTGAAAGCTGATACTACTTAGGGTAGGTTTTGTGCACTATATTCAAAGGAGGTCCTAGCCATAGGAACTATCAAAGCTTTACCTTACAAGCTTGTTGCTTATCTAGAGAAAGAATTGACCATTAGTGTCTTAGTGGTTGACATCCTACCTCATTATGGAATGCTTTTATCTAGAAAGTGGAGTGTTGCAATGGCTAGAGCTCTTTAGTGTGATCTATCATTTTCTACTTTCTAGATTGATGACAAATATGTAAATATCTATAGAGAACCAAGGGTCACACACATGATTGGGAAAAATTTAGACAATGATGTAACCTATTTTATTGATACTGATATAAATTCTTTCAAAGTTGAGGTTGCTTTCTTGAAAAAGGAGGTTGTACCTACACCATTAGTAGTAGAAGTGAAGAGAGTTTCAAAGAAGGGGGATTTATAGAAAGTATGTCATATTTGGGAATGAAGTAATCTATCTAAACTCAAACAAGTTTGCAAAAGGATTAGTAATCTTGGAAAATATTTTTGACAACCAGAATAGAGTTAAAGACGAAGTGAAAAGTAAAGATTCCAATGAGTTGGAGGAAATAAATCTATGGATAAATCAGACCCTTAAGAAGGTTTATGCTAGTAAGAAAATGACAACCCCTGTAAGAAAGGCCTTGATTGAATTGTTAAGAAAATGCAAACATGTATTTGATTTGCTATATGATGATCTCAAAGCTTATAGGAAAGATTTATTTCAGCATTTTATCCCATTAAAAGAATATGCAAAACCTTTTAGGAAAAAATAGAGACCTATTAACCCAACCCTTGCTCATAAAATGCAAGAGAAGTTGATGAAACTTAGGGATGCTTGAATTATCAAACCCATTAGCATTTATCTTGGATCTCCAACTTGGTCCATGTTAGAAAAAAATGGTGATATAAGAGTATGTTTGGAATTTAGAAATTTGAACATCACTTTAAAAGATAATTATGGCTTGCCTACTATGGAGGCAATATTGCAAAGAGTGACATACTAAGATATGATGTCCATGATGGATGTACTTTTAGGGTATAATTAAGTAGTAGTCAAGGAGTCTAAACAATATAAGACTGCATTGTGATGTGGAGCTTAATCAAACTCAGAGGTTTATTCAGTGTGATTTCCCCCCAGATTATTTTTACAAAGGTTTGGGGGTAGCACCCCAACTATGCTCCATGTCATAGTATTGGGTGGGGTTGAGGGGTAATGCCCCCGTGAGGGTTTGTGGGGACAACACCCTAGAAGCCAAAAATGACCCTACTACTGTAAAATGTGTTGGTTGCTATTTTTCTATTGGATTAGTTATTCTAGCCCTAATTTTGTAAGCAAAAAAAGCTTGTATAAAATGGCTTAGGATTAGGGATTTCATAATATATGGTGATATTTTAGCTTCTTGCAATGGTACTGAGCTGTAAGGGATTGCAGATTGTAGTCACTGGATAATAATAATATTGGACTTGTTGTTGGTGGACGTAGCCCAAGGATTGGGTGAACCACATTAAATCCTTGTGCCTTTTGTTCTCTTCTATGTGATTTATTATTTTATGATTTTGGTTATATTTGCATGTAATTGTTATTTATATCTATGGTTAATCCTAACAAGTGGTATCAGAGCCAGATATACTATCATCATTTTTTAATTATAGCTATCCTCTACAAGAAGGTCTCATGGTTGAGTGGGAGTGATGATAGATGAGAGAAAAATGAAGGTTGAGAACTTTAATGGGAAGAACTTTTAGTTATGGAAAATGCTGATGGAGGACTATCTTTATCAGAAGGATTTATGGAAGCCATTGGAAGGAAAAGTTATTTCTTATGAAGCATTTATTTAATATGAAGATAACATAAGGTGGATCTATTTTAGATCATTTAAATGGGTTTAATATAATTAGTAGTCATTTATATTCTACGAATGTTAATTTTGATGAAGAATAAGGGCTCTCTTGATTTTGTGTTCTTTACCTTAAAGATGGATTGACTTGGTAATGTGAGTAATTCTATTTCTGGATCTAATACCCTAAAATTTGATGATGTGATTGGTATTATTTTAAGTGAGAAAAATCGTAGGAAAACCTCAGGTGGATCTACATCAGGAAGTGCTTCGAATGCACAAAGTAGACGTAAAATGACTAAGAAAGGAAACAATTCTAGAAATCATGGGGAATCAAGAGGAAAATCAAAGGGAAAGAGGTCTCAATCTAAAGGACTAAGAGATTGTTGGTACCATGGAAAACCAAGGCATAAGAGGAAAGATTGCTGGATTTGAAATAAAAATGAAGGAGATAAACTAGAAGGGAACAAGAAGGCAAATGTGGTAAGTAACAAATCTGAAGAGGATGCTTTGCTTCTTTCTTTAGAAAGTGTTGATGATTCTCAAGTTTTAGATTCTGGGGCTTCATTTCATTCTACATCCCATAGAGGTTTCTTTTTATTATGTCCAAGCGGATTTTGGGCTTGTTTATTTGGGGGATAATGAACCCTATTAGATTGTTGGAAAGGGAAAAGTTACGATTAAGTTGCAGAATGAGAATCATTGGCAACTATATGAGGTGAGACATGTTCCAAGGTTGAGTAGGAATTTAATTTTGGCTAGGCAACTCAATGATGAGGGTTACGTAGTTACTTTTAATGATAAAAATTGGAAAGTTTCAAAAGGTTCCCTTGTAGTAGAGAAAATGTGTGAAAGTAGGCACTTTGTATCTTTGTACAGGTCATACTATTCCTTCTACTTTAATTATCTAAGAGAAAAATAAATGTTCAGGAACAATTGTTGTAGTTGAGCAGGGAGAACAAATAGTTGCTATAGATTCTGATACAATGCTATGGCACAACAGACTTGTGCACATGAGTGAGAAAGGTATAAAATTACTTCATTCAAAGAAAGTTTTATCAAGTCTAAAATGTGTCAATATGGATTTATGTGAAAGTTGTGTATGGAAAATAAAAGAGAGTGAGTTTTGTGAAGAGTGGCAAGGAAAAGAAAAATGAAAAATTAGAGCTTGTTTATATAGATGTATGTAGACCAACTCAGGTATCTTCCCATGGTGTCTCTCATTATTATGTTACATTTATTTATGATGCAAGTAGAAAAGTATGGGTTTATTTCCTTAGATAGAAATATCATATTTTTCAAAAATTTTAAGAAATGGAAATGTTTTGTTGAAAATGAGACTAGTAAGAGACTAATATTTCTTAGATCTGATAATGGTGATGAGTATTGCAGTCATGAATTTGAAGATTATTGATCCACTAATGTTATTCATAGACAAAAAACTATTTCAAGGACTCCACAGGAAAATGGAGTGGTTGAATGCATGAACAGGACAATAATGGGGCATGCAATAAGCATGAGGTTGCATGTTGGGTTGTCCTTAAACATGTGGGATGAGGCTATCAATACTGTTGTATATTTGATTAATAGAGGTCCCTCTACTCCTTTGGGTTGTGGCATTCTAGAGGAAGCATGGAATGGTAAGAAGGTGAGTTATTCTTTTCACAAGGCCTTCAGTTGTGAAGCATTTGCACAGATTGATTCTGAAAATAGAACCAAGCTGGAAACTAAGTCAAAGAAATGTGTATATATTAGATATGGCATTAATGAATTTGGTTATAGGGTATGGGATTTTAAAAATAATAAAATTTTAAGAAGTAGGGATGTCATATTCAATGAGAAAGCATTTTACAAAGATCTATTACAACAACATGAGAAGAAAGAAAATAATTATGTAGTGTTGGATGATATTCTAAAAGATGATGTTCCAATAGTTTTTCATGATTTGTAACAAACACAACAACAAATACCACACTCCAGTCAATGTAAGACGATCAACAAGGCTAAGTAGACCTCCAAAAATATTTTCTCCCTCTTTGTACTCTATTTTACTAACAGATGCTGGTGAACCTGAGTGTTATGATGAAGTTGTGTAGGTGGATACAAAGATTCAGTAGGAGTCTGCAATGAAAGAAGAAATGGACTCCTTACTAAAAAATTAGACATGAGATTTATGCAAGTTGCCTATAGGTAAAAAGGATTTATAGAATAAATGGGTTTATAGGTTGAAAGAAGAGGATGGAGGTAAGAAAAGGTTTAAATTCAAGTTAGTTGTAAAATAATTTGCATAGAAAGAGGGTATTGATTTTAATGAGATATTTTCTCGAATTGTTAAAATGACTTTAATTCATAATGTTTTAAGTATTGTGGCTATTGAAGATTTGTATTTGGAGAAGCTTGATGTTAAAAAAACCTTTCTTCATGGTGATTTAGATGAAGATATAAATATGTGTGTGTGTGTGTGTGTGTGTGTGTGTGTGTGTGTGTGTGTGTGTGTGTGTGTGTGTGTGTGTGTGTGACACAACCACAGGGAATTGAGATCAAAGGTGAGGAGAACTTAGTGTACAGATAAAAGAAAAGTTTATATGGCTTGAAGCAAGAACCTTGGCAAAAATATCTTAAATTTGATAGTTTTATGCATGAGCATGGTTACACTTGATGTCATTCTGACCATTGTGTTTATTTTAAGAGGTTAGATGATGACAACTACATTATTTTATGTTTATATGTTGATGATATGCTTGTAGCTGGGTCTAACATGGATCACATTAAGGGGTTCAAAGAATAGTTAGCACAAACATTTTCTATGAAGGATTTGGGGGTAGAAAAACAAATCCTTGGTATTAATATTTGTAGAGATAGGAAAAAAAAAATTAACATTATCTCGGGCTGACTATATTGAGAAGGTGTTGCAATATTTCTCTATGGAGAATGCCAAAGGTATTAGCACACCTTTACCTCCTCATTTGAAGTTGACTAAGGAGATTTGTCCAAAGGCACCAAGAGAGGAGGATAAGATGTCCAAGGTACCTTATGCTTTAGCTATAGGAAGCTTGATGTATGCTATGGTAGGTATGGGGCTAGATATTGCACATGCAGTGGGAGTTGTTAGTAGGTATATGAGTGATCCTGGAATTGAGCATTGGAACACAATCAAATAGATTCTTAGATATTTGAGAGGAACATCCAATAAATGTTTGCATTTTGGGAGCTCTACTACTAATTTACAGGGTTATGTTGACTCAAATTTGGTAGGGGAAATTGATATCAGGCAGAATACTACATGTTATGTATTTGTTGCTAGTGGGGCAGTAGTGAGTTAGGTTTCTCGGTTATAGAAGGTGAATTATTTATCCATTACAAAGGCAGAGTATGTTGCTACTACAAAGGTAGCCAAGGAGATGATATGGCTTCTATTCTTCATGGAAGAATTGGGACACCCATAAAGGGAGATATATATATATATATATATATATATATATATATATTACAGATAGCCAAAGTTTCATTCATCTTGTGAAGAATTGTCCTATACATTCAAAGATAAAACACATACAATTGTGGTATCATTTCATTCGATCAGTTTTGGATAATGGAAAATTAAAGCTAGAGAAGAATCATGTAAATGATAATCCAACATATATGTTTAGCAAGACAGTAACAAGGGAGAAGTTGAACTCCTCTTTAGCTTCAGTTGGTCTTCTAGACTGAACATGATGAAAGAACAATAGAGTCCTGGATGGTTTTATATTCTTGTGGGAGTTACAGGTTTAGTAGTGATATGATAAGTCTCCAAGTGGGAGGTTATTTTTGTGAAGTTTGATCAATCTCTAAGTGGGAGATTGTTGTGATGTGGAGCCTAATTAGATTTAGAGGTTTATTCAGCACATTTTCCCCCTAGATTATTTCTATGGAGGTCTGGGGGCACTACCCCTTTCAGGGTCTTGGGGTAGTGTCCCAGGTGCGTTCCCTATTGCAATATAGGGTGGGGTCAATGTGAGACACCCTTGTAGATTTTTTTGAAGGTAGTGCCTCCAAAGCCAAAAATGACCCTACTATTGTAAAGGGCATCAAATGCTATTTTTCTATAGGACAACTTATTCTATCCCTAATTTTTTAAGTGATAAAAGCTTGTATAAAATAGCTTAGGGTTAGGGATTTCATAATGTATACTGATATTTTAGCTTCTTGCGACAATATTGAGCTATAAGGCATTATGGATTGCAATCACTGGATAATAATAATATTGGACTTGTTGTTGGTGGATGTAGCTTAGGTATTGGGTGAACCACATTAAATCCTTGTGTCTTGTGTTCTCTTCTATGTCATTTATGATTTTCTGATATTGGTTATATTTTTAGGTAACTATTATTTCTGTCTGCGGTTAATCCTAATAGACTGGTTTTACTACACCTTGGAAAACATATGTGTATGTAAGGATGCCTTTTGGCCTTACGAATGCAAGAGCTACTTTTCAAAGAGCCATGGATGTTGCATTTGTAGAGTTCATTGATGAATTTTTTGCAGTCTATCAAGACGACCTCACAACCTACTCAAAGAAGGAGTAAGACCACATTATGCATCTAGAAAGAATATTTTTTAGAGATCTAGAATATAGTGTGTCATTGAATCCAAGGAAGAGTTCATTTGGTATTCTTTTTCATATTTTCATATAATTGTTGCAGTATTGTTACAAAAGATCTTTATTATTGCATTTTTAGTAAATCCTTATAGGTTGTTCAACTCAAATATGAAATTAATGAGAAGTAATCCTATGCATTGGTAAAAGCTATCAAAGCCTTTAGATGTTGTGGTTGCTTATGTACATAGTATTATTGTGAAGGATATTTTCACCCAACAAGGCATTTTAGGAAGGAGGTGTAGGTGGGTCAATATGATCCAAGAATCTAACATTGACATCCAAATCATTAAGCTGGTAAGAAGACAGTGGCTTGTGAAACTAATGACTTGGGAAAATATAGATGCAAATAAGATAAATTGTGTTGAAGAAGAACAAAGACCCTATTTGTGTGATATGGATGGTTGTAGCTGTTATGATAATGGTATCATGAAATTCCCTCCTTATCTGAATGAAAATAAGAGAAGAACATTGGAGCTCCATGCCATCAAATACATAATTAAAACTGGTAAGTTGTGGTTGAAGAATATTGATGATGTGTTGTTGAAGTGTGTAGATTAGGATCACTGTCAAGATATTGAATGGAATGCACAATGAGGAGTGTGGAGGACATAATATGGCTAAGACCATTTCCCATAAGGTGACCAAATCTAGTTTATGGTGGCTAGCATCATTCAAAGATGCTCATGAGCTGGTGAATAAATGTGATGTATGTAAGAGATTTTTAAGTAAAATCAAGTTCTCAGGAAATCTACCATTAAAGCCCGTAGAAGTACAATCACCTTTCCAATAGTGGGGTATAGATGTTTTTGGTCAGATTTCAAATAAGTCAAGTGGAGGTCATCCATAGATACTTGTAGCCATTTACTATTTACTAAATGGGTGGAAGCCATCCCAACGAGGAGATCAACGAGAAAGGTGGCAATTGACTTCATTTCAAATAATATTATCATTAGATTTGGATGCCCAGAAAGAATTGTGACAAATAATGTAATGCGTTTTAGATTTGACAAGTATATTGAATTATGGATAAATACGGTATTAATAGATCCAATTCATTTCCTTGTCATCCACAAGGTAATGAACATGCATAATCTAGCAACAAAAATCTTTTGAAGATTATCAAGATGACTCTAGATACCAACAAAAAATCATGGGATGCTAAGTTACCAATGGTAGTATGGGTTAATAGGGTAACTATCAAGAATTCAATTGGATGTGCTCCTTTTGACTTGGTTTATGGGATCCAAGATAGACCACTTCAAAATAATCTCATTGGCATGTACAAATTTGTCCAATTATTTGATGAGGATATAGGTGATGAAATGCATAATAGACTAGATGATCTTCTGGAAATGGATGAAACAAGAAGAGAGGTTGCAACAAGAAATGCCAATTGCAGTTCCAGGTCAAGAACCTATATGATAAGTGAACTACAAAGGGAAAGTTTGAGATGGATGATATGGTTCTCTTATGGAATGCTAGATTGAAAGATAAGGGAAAGCATGAGAAGGTCTATCAAATTTGGTTGGCCCCTTATTTGATCCATGATAAATTGGGGGGAATTTCTACTTTATTAGAGAGATATCTAGTAATATTTAGGAACTATTTATTCATGGATAATTCTTTTAATAGTAGTTTAAGGTTGTACTTTTGTATAAAGTGTTTTTCTTCCCTACTTGTGTATTTTCTAGCGTTGTGGTTTTGAGTTTTCGATTTTTTTGTGGTCTTTGTAAGTCGATTGTCATTATTTTGTCTACTTCTCCCAAAGTTCTTAAGGTTCTTGCACAAATCTAAGTTGTTCGTCATCCCCAGACAAAGACATTATTTAGGAGTGTTTCAAACTTTTAAAATCCTTTTATTTCTCAATATTTAAAAATTGTCAAATTTTGATGGGAGATTAGGGTTTAGGGTTTCAAGTTGAATTGAGAAGTATAGGCCTAAATTTTTGGTGTTGGTATTTCATGTCAAGATCCATTTGAATATTGGTAGTCAAGTCTAAATTGTCCATGTATTGACAAGTTTTCACGATGTAAGGTCATTTTTCTTAGTTTCTTTGTCTTTCCCAAGTGTTGAAAAGTTATGATGAGTTAATTCTTGTAGCTTCATATTTCATATTGTATGTGTTATCCTAAAGGGTTTCAAAGTGATGAAGTGTCTTGGTCTTAACATCTCAAGGGTTTTAAACTAGTCAGTATAAACCCCCCCAAACTTAAAAAGTTGGTCCTTATAGATTTGTAAGTCTTACTAATAGATCCAAGTGTCAAATATTGACTCATCCTTTTATTAACAATGGTGTATTAATGTTTGACATCAAAAGTCCATAAGTTATGCTTAGAGGTGTTCGAAGCTTCGCAAAGGGTTAATAATTTGACTATTGGCATGTTTTGAGGTTGCAAAAAGGTTGTCATAACTATTGCATAACTTCTTAATGGTTTAGGACTTATAGTGATAAAGGGTTTTAAGGTCCTAAAATTAGTTTGCATAACTTCTCAGTGGTTTAGGATTTATATTGATGAATATACAAGGAAAATCAATGGTTCAAATTAATGTCCGTTGAATGATGTGAATTGCAAATTCTTTAATTATATATGTTTACAACATTAGAAGGTTATTAAGTTTTAAGAATTCCAAAGCTACAACATGAAAATCAAATAGTTTGTGGGGCATCATAAGGTTTTATTGGCTATTTAGGATGGTGGTTATGAAGCTATGTTGGAACATCTAGTGGTTAGTATGAACTTCACAAGAGTTAGTTGTTACAAGGAATGAAATTTTTTGAGGTTGTGAAAGACTAGGCATAACTTCATTGATGTTGAAACCTAGACCACCAAAAGGGTTCCCATGTTGTGATAAACAATTTGTGTAATGTTAGAAGATGATATGAGGGTTTGAGTTACACTCTCAATAATATGGAGATGTTAAGATGGTAGTCAACATAGCTTCACAGGATAGAAACCTTGGAAAATTGACAGTGTAAGAGGTGTTTGTGGATGTAGATTTGATGAAAGCATTGATTAATGCATACAACCCTGTGATGTAGGCTTTCCATAGGAAATATAGGTTTGTGTTGTGCATACTAGATGGGGTAACCTTCATTCAAGACTTTTGTTTGGAGGGACCTATGAATGTTTAAATTGACCTAGAAGTAGAATATGCTATATTCAAGAGACAAAAGAGCTACTTTATAGGAAGGGTTGTGAGGAAGCATATTCTAAGGGAGAAGAAGGAAGCAACATTGTTGCCCAAGAAAATTGAAGGGTCTTTAGATATGGATCTGTTCTTCCTATACTTCTAGTACACCAAATACACTTTTTGCAAGGTCCTTGGAATAGATGGGGGTTTGACAACAACCCTAGATATTTATTTTATGGCTATTGATGTCTAGGACTTGTATAATGACAAAGAATTTGATTATGTGGGGCATATAATAAATTGTGTTCATATTGAGTTGATGAAAACAAAGAATGATTTTAGGAACTTCAACTTCAATCATTAGTATATTTTAAAGCACTTGATTCTCTATTGCAATATTGGCTATATCAACCCTGATTTTGTCAACGAGACAAAAAATGGGGGAGGAGTAATTCCAATCCTTTGAGATAGAACTTATCACTTTTCAAATTATATTTCTTTCTTTAATGATTTTTTTCCCCCATAATGAATATGTTACGTGTTGAGAGGTAGAGGTTTCTTCTAATTATTAGAAAATTGCTTGGATCCCATGTATATCATGATGATTTCCAACCCGAGAATAACTATGGTGATATGTTTATTTTCAAGAGTATTTCTATTATGATGGTATATGCATGCCCACAACCTCCACATGTACAGTCTATGTTTTTTAACCATAGATGCTAGGGATAATTGAATTTTTGTGGAAGATAATTATGATGGGCAGAGAAGATTTGGGCCCCAAAAGACACAAGGGAACTTTTCTACCAAGAAGGTTCCAAGTGGGGTATTTCTCTATTGGAAAGTATTCTATAGTTAAAATCCAATAGTTCCTAAGATAGTATTGATTACCTTTTTCCAAGGCTACAATGTATGACCTTGAGGATTTTGTTAGAGGGCAACTTAGGGAGATGAGAAAACATAATTTGGCTCCAAACCAACCCTTGGTAGACAAGGATATTATAAGGAATATTCTCAATAAGGAGGTCTATTAGGAAAGAACAATGAAGTGAGAAAATTTTGCAAAGGTAGAGAATGAATTGAAGAAGGCTTACCTTACTTTGACTAGCTTCTATCATGATTTATTGTATATGCCTAGGATTGACAAGTACTTACAGAATTACAAAGATATTATGTCCAAGATGCCTGATATTCCTAAGCAAGAAGAGGAAAGAGAAAATCTTGAGGAGGTAGAGCCTTATGTAGTTTTTGAACAAGGAACAAAGGAAGTTGAACCCTCAACATCAAAGCAAGGACTAGCCAAGAGACAAAGGGCTTATGAATATAGCTAAGAAAGTGGGGCAGAAGGAGCTGCAAGTATTTCTGGGTACAAGTTATTATTTTTCTAACACAACATAGATTTTTTTGACTTCTATTGCAAAGGAAGGGGAAAATACCCTAGATGATTTAGAGTTGGTTTTAACTAGGTTGGATGATAGGGTCATCCACACTACAATTTTTTTAAGGTAAGATGATTTCATCGAGTCTGATGAATTCAAAAGTTGTTTGTTCAAGGTTAAGAAAATAAAATAGCCTTATCATTAAAACTAGAGGAATCAAAGGAAAACATTTTGGAATTGATTGAAAAGTTATAGGCCCATGATCCTAATAATGAAACATTTATAGTGGAGGAGGCAAGAGATCTTGTAAAGAAAAATGGAATATTGTTAGTCCCCATATGAGATTTAGAGTCCTCATTTTTTATTGATTAGATTAAAATAAATGAGAAACCAATTTCTCATGAGTCATTTGGCCCTAGAGAATTGTTGAGGGGTTCAGAGTTAAGATTGACAAAAACACATTGATAGTTTGGTGTGTAGCCCCTGATTAAAAAAAGCCTATATTAGTTGATATTCAAGATAAAACATAGGGGAGTTGGTTAGTATAGAGGTTCTAGGGTACAATAGGGTCAGAAGTATCAAATCTCATTCTTCATGCCTCCTAAATGAATAGAGTTATGGTTGATGACTAGGTGGCTAAATTGGCTAGGACTTTCAAATATTATGTGGCATTCAGAAAGAAGTATGAAGATGAGTTGAAGATAAATTATATATTGGAGGAGACTTTACAAGAATTGAGAGATGAAATCAATAATCTAAGAAGCAGTGTTGGACCTATCATAGAGGTTACTAATGCATAGGCTCAAGCTGAGCATGAGGAGGGTGTAGCTCCAATATCTATGATTGAACATGTGAGTCATGATATTGGTGAGCCCATTGACAGCAAGGATGAAAAGAAGGAATCCCTAAGGAATGTACTCATGCACAGGATTGATTTTTTGAAGGAGAAGTCTCAGTTGATACATAATACCCCCATCGCTTTGCAAGGGGATAAACACCATTGTTTAAATGCTCTAACTTTGATAACACTATTGTTTAATTCTTGGGGTCCTTATTTACAAATTTTTGAAAGACTAATTGTATTAATGGTAAAGAACGGTGGCTTACCAAATAAGATAATTAATGTTAAATAAATGTTGTAATTGTAAAAGAATTATATGCATAATTTACTGATAAGTTGCAGATTGTCCAGGCCAAGTTGAGGGTTATTGCAAGAGAGTTAGGGTCATGTCCCTACCATTGTTGATACATAGGGCATTTTGAAGGATTGACATGAGTGGCTTGATTCTTTCAACCAAATTTTGGTTATTGACAAGGTTGCTTCATTCTTTTATGGTGATGGTGATGTTTCTAGCTTTTATGAAGTCATTGATGCATTGTATAAGGAGGAGATAGACATGAACAATTTTTTGTTGACTCAAAAGCCATTATTGATGCTAAATGTAACAAATATCTATTAGATTTGGAGGTAGTTAGAGAGAAAAATTGGCCAACTAAGAGAGAGATATTGTGGCATGGGAGACAATTGGAGAGATATAATCTCTACCACCTAGAAATAGTTAAGAAAAAGTTCGATGTAGAAGCAAAAAGCCAATAGAGGGAGGTCAGTTAACTTAATAGGGTATCTTATGTTTTTGGTTCACCTGCTATAGACACACCTACACTACAAACAAAGATTGATCATGAATATCAAGGCTACTAGTTGTCAGTTTTGCAACTACTTCCAGTTTATTTTCTCAATTTTTGGGTTAACTCCACTTTTTGTCCTATTCCCTAATAATAGCTTCTTGCAATCCTTAGTTATAATAGGATTTCCATAATTGGGAATAGGGGTCTGTGATTTCATTTTATAAAGGAATGACATATTGTGGTCGGTCTATTTTTCTATGTCAAGTTGATGTATCTTGCTTGTACTAAAGTAATAGGCTAATGGAGAATGAGTTACATTCCTTATCTATTTTGCATTATTCTAAGTCTATATTATACATTCTAATGTATTTAATTTCAAGGAAAATGAATACAAATCATTCATTTTAATTTATTCATCTTGAATCTTGTCTTCTTTCATGAAATTGGGCAATTTTTCCCATTTTGTGAACAAAGAACTCAAAATCACTGATTTAAATTGTTTTAAATTGTATGACATATTATCTTTTATTTTCAATTCAAGGAATTAAGTAAATGCTTAGCATAATTTGACAAAGTTGTAGGTTTTCAGGAGAGGGCTGTAATAAGTAGGTGATTAAAAGTGTTAATTGATTTCTCATTTACAAGGTAAATGAATAGATTACAAAATCATGGTATATGATCTAACTTGAATAATACCCAATGGATAGGGCACTCGTTGTAGTATTACGGTCAAGAAAGTACTAAGTATTTTCATGGTTCAAAATTCAAGTCAAATTCAAAGTTATTTCAATTTAAGTTGTAAATCTGGAATGTAGGCCTTCACTTAGCTTATGGATAAATAGGATGTATGATTATCTCTTACACTACTATCTAATTTTATTAAGTGAAGAAGATTTGGGGTCATTTTATGCTTTATTAAGGATTAGGGTAAAGGGAATATCCATGAGAAAATATATATAATCCTAGGTGTACTTGTCTAAAGTTTGTTGAGTTCAAAGAGTAGAAAGCACATTTGCTTTTTTAGTTCATCCTACTATCCAATTAAATGTGCTGAGTATGGGAAATAGCTAAAACTTAGGCATATTTTATCTCATTATTGGGTGGTTAAATTTTTTTCAAATTAGAAGCCAACAAAATGGTGACTCTATTGGGGTCTACAATGTAAACATTGAATAAAGTTACATAGTATGTGTCTCCATTTGTAGTATGAGGTTACTGGCCTAGTCAATGTGTTTTGGGTACACATGTGAAGAGGTATACAAGGTTAATGGCCCAGTCAATGTATTTTGGGTACAAGTTTGAAGGGTTATACAATATTTTATGTTTCCACCTATGAGTTGGGTTGTGGAGGTGCTTTTACTATCATTCTAAATGGGATCTATACATAGTTGTCCTTCTATCTAGCCTTGTTTTAGATTCTCAAGGTTTGTCTATTTAATAGATCCTTTTTCCTATGTGGGTGGTGACTCAAAAAGGTTTCTAAACTAGTAATTTTAAAATATATTTAAAATGGATGACAAGAGGAAAAATAGTAGGGCCTACACTAAGGTACATCTTGAGGTTAATCCATAGATTGAGTTACTTCCTAGAAATAAGAAAAGTTGGCTCAAGAAGACTGGAGAATCAAGTAATGCTCATCTTTGCAAAGTGAAGGATGATAAGGTGGATAATTTGCTACACCTAGTTGTTAAAGAAAGGGAATCTTCTTCTAAAATTTCTAGAGTTGAAAAATGTTGGATTCTTTAATGGGTTATTCAAACCCCAACACAAGGAGATATCCCTTAGCAAGACAAGGAGATAACCATGGTAGGTGTAAGCATGCTTTCATCTCCCAAGTTTCAAACTTGTGAGAATTAGCCATATAGAAGTGATTCTTGAATTTATTTCATTTTCTTGTGGGTTCTTATTACTAATGATGCTTTTGTAAATCTTGGTTTGTAAAGAAGGTAGTATCTATAAATTGTATTGAACTTCAACCCTGAACCTTGAGTTCAAGGTTCAAAGTTCAAAACCAAGTTTAAATTTCAACTTCAAGTTTTGAATATGTAAGATTCAAGTTTAGAGTTCAAGGTTGGCATAGTACTAGAATTTTAATTTAGTGATCCAAAATACAGATTTAGATGCATAGTTTTTACAGCAAAACCCAAATGTTCAAAATGTAGATTCAGTGGTCCAAATTTCAATTTTGAAGGTTCAGATGCATGATTTAGGGTTGAAGCTCAAGATTCACATTTCCAATTTTGAAGGTGAAAATCTAAATAGAAGGTTACAAAATTTCAATGCACAACCTAAGTCATCTCCAAGAACGAGCACATCATTAATCTTGAGTGTGGATACATTAATTCAAAGTAGAAAGTCGTGGAATATCAAGGGTTATTTACAAATACACCAAGTCAATAGATATATTGAAATATGATTCATATTTACTATTTGATATATAAGGAAGAACCTATTATACTCCATTTGGGTTCCCAAATAACTTGAGAATGTGAATTACATGCCTAGACACACACACACACACACACACACACACACACACACACACACACACACACACACACACACACACACCCTTTCTAAGGTACATGTAGACAATAGCTTACCCACATGGTTCAAGTCAAATGCAATGTGTCAATAGTTCATGTTGACAATCAAAGATGAAGGTGTTAATATAAGGAATAGTTTGGGATTAATGTCTACAAAGTGTTTGATACAATGTTGACGCAGTTATGTGACTCCTTAAGGAATAAGAAATGATGCACAATGAGGTCTAGCTTAAAAACATCGTCTGTTTGAAGGTATTCAAGCCCGTTTTGTATGTAAACAATGCTTCCATGGCTATTATGAACATCCGATTTCAACCAAACAATGTATTAAATCTAGAAAACTAAGGATTTCCTTGAACTCCATGGGTCCAAGGCATTTTAAATCTCATTTCACTTAATTACAATGCCCAAAATAAGTTGTGTTTGAATCATATATGTATGCCATGTAGAAATGTCAAACCCAATGGTCCCCATTTGAGTGCTAATTGCGACCATGAAAAATATGGCTTTAGTTTTACAAAGATAGGCAGTGAAAAAGAAGATGAGTGAGAGAATGATTGGACATTTGAGAATTGTGAAATCCACATATGGGTGATTAGATTATCTAATTGCCATCTATTTAGGAGAAGTCTAGGTGGATTATTTATTTATATGAAGGTGTTGAATGTTAAAAGAAGAAATCATAGGCAACCAATGACATCAATAATATTAGGGATTACAATGATGTTATAGGGTAAATCTAGAAATTAATGTTGACTAGGTAAAATAATTGTTTCAATATCCAGTCATGAAGCCAAATGAGGCTCTTCAAATACACTATATATTGTAAAAGATTCATAGAGATGAGGTTCTTCTTTTTTGCTCTTGACAATCCCAAGGCTAAGGTGTAAGACATTTTCTAAACATGATGATTTTGTAACAGAGATGGTAGAAGCAAAAGAATAGGCTTTGACTGCATTTTCTAGGTAGTTTGATAGCATAGAAATAGAATAATCATGTGGTTATTTTGTTTGTATTTCAGATAATCAATTCTTGATATAGATTAGATCTTTTGGTCTAAATATCTAGATTCTTAGATTATAATCAATCTTGTTGTTGTTTCTTTTCAATTTTCAAACACTTTTTTGTGTTCCTATCAAGTGAATAAATCTGTTGGTTTATGTCCTCATATGATGCCGATTAAAGCATTCATCTTCTTTCATTTCTCTGTCACAAGGGAAGGTTAGTAAATAATCTTATGGTTATTTATTAATGTTCTTATTAATTACTCACAACTGTAAACATATTTATTTTATGTTTATGAATGAATGTCAAAAAGCCTTTTATATCTTTAGGTTAAAGGTAAAATATGTTATTTAATTCATTTAAAATATTTCTATGAGGGAGTTGTACCTCACAATTCAAAGGATTCCAACTGTTGGTAACAATTGTGCCTTCAATTGGGAATTTTGAGTCATTATTTGTATTTCTTCTCGAAGGACAAATCCGTTTAGCAACAGATTTTTGTCAACTTTGCTGGTTTTCAAAAGAAAAGATTGGTGTATGGCATTTGGCTCCTTAGTTTTCAATTTATCTCTGTGTGTAGGAGATTGGTGACTCTATCACATTATGTTGAATCCAAGAAGTGTGAAAGAGGGGAAAAGACCACACCCCACAATTGAAGAAATTCTTGAGATTGATGACGAAGTGCTACACAATTTGTGGGACTACTGTAGGAGTAGCATTTCAAGAGCCATCAAAATAGATATAAGTATTCAAGATTATCATGTAACTAAACTATTATGGAGGAGTATTTGTGTGAGGTTCCACAAGTTAAAAGAGTTAGAAGAGGCAGAAAACTTGTTGTGAGCTCACAGTAAGAGGATATTATAGCTGAGGAAAGAACTAAGTGTTGATGATGAGGGAGTTGTCATTGTTCCCAAAGTATTTTTTCTCCCAAAAATTTTCATTTTTTGAGCAATAAAGAAGTCCAACCTCAGAAGCAATTTAGGAGAAAACCTATAGCTGAAGATTTCGATAATGTGCAAGATCAATCTTTCAACATTTGTGGAATGCCTTAAAGAGGAGCGTTTGTGAAGTTGAAAGAAATAAACTTCACCCCACTGAAGATCATCACTCTTCATTGCTGTTGAAGTACATGCATGAGAAGTATCATTCCCTCAAAATTCTCAAGCAAGGGACACATACTACATCTAGCCAAATAATAAAACTAGTAGTTTGGATTTTCTTGGTTCTTGGTGAAGAGGATCTTAAGACACCATTGATTTGTCCATCCATGTCTTCAAATTGCCAACAAAAGGAAGAAGATTATCATGCTAAAAACATGAAGTTACTTTTTTTCCATGCATGGAAGCAAAGGGAAAAGAAGGATTATCTACTTCTTCCCTAAAAATAGAACTATCAGTAAAACATGAATACATGTACACTCCAATGGGGTGCTTAAAAGGCTCAAATGCTGATTCGCAGCCTAATACTAGATCCCAACTAGAAAATCTTCATAAAGCAAAGGTAATAATGCTCATTCGTGACAAAAATGATTTCAAAAAGTGAGAAACTCTCACATTCCTAGGTGAAGGAGGCATTCTCAAATTGATTGATAGATCAAAAAGTGAGAGAAAGATAGAATTTGAAGAGGATAAGGTGACATGGAGTGAGCTTAACCTATTATACCTACCCACGATGTTTCAAGAGGATGTCACTATTAGAGAAAACCCTCTTTTCTTGACACAAGAATCACCTTCAAGTGGGAAGGATTATTTATTTCCTCTTGGAACAGAGAAAGTTGAAACAAGTATGCAATAGGGAGAGCATCAAGTCTTCAAAGTAATACAGTCTCAAGGACCATTGAAGGTTTAAACAAACATATTTCCTCATGATGAAGAAGTTGTGCCCCACTTTCTCTCAATCAACGAAGAAGGAGTTGCTCTTATGGAAGCTCTAGGTATAAGCACTTTTGATTTCTCTGTTTTAGATAAAGAATTTTCAGATTTATTAGTAGCAAAGGATGATGAATTTATCCTAGCCAAGATTCACCCTATGCTTGAAGAAGCTCACTTCTATTTTGAGGGTGTTTTGAACTTTGAATATCTTTTTACTTAAGCTAGTCCCAGGACTGTACACAATAAAGGTGATATAATCTCTCTTTTGGAAGTGTTTGGGCATCAATTGTTTTGGTTGGAGGATGGAAAGAGTCTTAGAAGTTCTCTGCAAAAGGCTAAAGAAAACTCAGAAATCTACGATGAGATGTGGCTCTTTGGGCATGGTGATTGGTTGATAAGGTCCCTACAAATGATTAATTTGAGCTACCAATATGGAGGGTTTGTCAAATGGAGGTGGTGTTGGGCTATGCCATACTGATGCAATCTATTATTTTGTAAATGATCTTTCTTCTGACAACCAGTAAATGGATTTGTATATGTTTTCCTCAACTTTGATTCTATTGTGAGTTCTTCTCACATGTATATACTTGTAAATAGCTTGCTACCCTCTAAGCTTTTGGTGGTGTTTAGTTCAGCTAGTTTGTTTTAGCTTGTTGGTAGATTAGGTGTTTGGTTTTTCCCTGCTTCCCCTCTCTACAAGCAACTCTTCATTGTTTCCTGCGCTATGAATCTATTTTCCCAATGGCTAAGCACTGGTCTACTACTAGAGATTGTTGGATTCTTTATGTCCTTTACAGCTACACATCCCCAGTCAAAGCTAGCTGTAAGCATGCTGTCAACTCC
The DNA here is from genome assembly GCA_028749045.1 of Cupressus sempervirens. Taxonomy (NCBI): domain Eukaryota; kingdom Viridiplantae; phylum Streptophyta; class Pinopsida; order Cupressales; family Cupressaceae; genus Cupressus; species Cupressus sempervirens. The sequence goes on from CM053791.1 coordinate 621,041,863, forward strand.
AAAGTTTAAAACTTGTGAGAATCAACCCTATAGAAGTTATTCTTGAATTTGTTTCATTTTCTTGTTGGTTCTTATTGCTAATGATTCTTTTGTAAAGCTTGGTTTGTAAAGAAGGTATTATCTATGAATTGCATTGAACTTGAACCCTAAACCTTAGAGTTCAAGGTTCAAAGTTCAAAACCAAGTTCAAATCTTGAACTAGGGTTTCATGATCATAGGGATGGTGAGGATGACCATGGAGAGTTTGCACCTGGTGAGAGTCCTAGGCAACCATGGTTTCCTTTAAGGGACATACAAACAACTAGACAACAGGAGGGACATGACTTTGTGGTACAAATAAATGGTAGGAGAGGGCCCCTCACAACAGATGGGGATACTCAAAAATCATGTATGGTATAAAAGGAGATTTCAAGCCATTGGAGAGAAAGGTTTGGAAGCATCGAGATGAGACCAAGAGATGATTCACTCATTGTTGTCAAAAGAAAAGTTGACTATTTGTGATAAAAGTGTGGTAGATATAAGGATTGACTCTTCATCATGGAAGGATTCAGTTAAAATGATGCAAGAAAGGGATTTCTTTATTAAATGGGGCCCAAGGGCTGACCACTGATGTTCAAGATTTGTAAATGCATGGAAGAAACATGGGATATACAGGTCATGGTTTAAACCCTAAAAAATGGCTTTTTCTCAATCATCATGGGATTGACGAGGGAGAAAAAGGGAGTGATGTATAATAGCCCATTTAAACGAATGACATTGGCTTTTTTTAATCAATGATTAGATCCTAAGTTTTAATCACAAACAAGCCTCGATTGAAGAAGTTCCCATTTGGGTTAGACTATATAACTTACCCCATGAGCATTGGAATGAAGAGATATTCAAATCGATTGGGGACAAGGTTGGATGGTTCATCAAGTTAGATGAAGGAATCATTAGGTGGGATTTCAGCATTTATGCCAAAATTTATGTAATGTGGAAACTACATCCCCTTCTTATGCATGTTATAGACCTAACAACCTTTGAGGGTTATCGGTAGCAAGGGATTGAAGTAAAGGAGATCATGGATAGATCTCAAGGATGTAAGGAGTAGGGACATAAGGCATATGAATTCCTAGTAGCTTAGAGAGGGAAGGATAAAGTGGAGGATAGTCAAGGTATCCTCTCAAAGGATGGAAATTAGGATTTGGAGAGGAAGCCCCAAAGGGAGACATCACACCTTTAGAAGATCACTGTCGAGCTACAGTGACACACAAGATCAATTAGTTACAAAACCCATGCACAATTCTATCAAGATAAAAAAGGAATTGGGAGAGTCCTCAAAAAGTGTTATGGAGGAAAGATTTGGACAAGAGGCTCCTGTGTTGACAATAGGGGTACTAGTTGAATAGACTATTGTCCCAACGTCTTCTGACAAGAATGTGGGTTTTGGAGTGGTTGAGTCTAGAGAGGATGTTAGAGGAGATGGTGTAGGGGAAGGTTAGATAGACCAATGGAGGAGTAAATTAGAAGTAAGAGAAACTAAAGTTACTCTCAAGAGGATCTAGAGGGACAAACAAACCAAGCAGAACCCTCTTTGGGTGATCTTGGCCAAACTAGGTTAAAAAATATTAATGTTTTTCCCACTAGTACAAACCTAGTACACCCTTTGAGCCAAATGGTAGCTGAGGAGCTAGGAGAGGAGGACTTTCTTGAAATTTAGGAGGAATTTTGGATTGAAAAATTGAGGTTGATCCTCCAGTTTGAGGCTTCTTCCACTAAAATCAATGTAGGCAATCGAAGTATAAGAGGTAGGAGATCGATCAAGAAGTTTCTTGAGGATGCAGGTAACATAAAAGGTCAAACCAAGCTCAAAAATTTGTTGGAGGAGGTAGGGAACATGAAAGGTCAAATAAATGTTAGATTTGGGAGAGACATTTTCTCTCCTAGGTATCCATGAAGTTCCTAACATGGAATTTTAGGGTCTGCAATGCCCATAACAAGAGGCCCTTGATCAAATGGGGCTATTATTGAGCGAAGGAAGAGGTGATTTATGTGTAAGAGAGAAAGATGGAAGTTGATGCTACAAGAAGGGTTTTTGGAGTACAAATGAGATGATTTGGTTTCTTTGTTTATTTGAAAGGTTCTTATGGAGGTTTGGAAATCCTTTAGAATCCATGCACAATGAAGGTAGAGGTGATTGTGAAATCAAGGTACTGGAAAGTAGTAAAAATTTTCTCCCTCTCTATGAACTTTGATGGCTTCATAGTTAATATGTATGGGCCAAGTAAGATGGAAGATAAAAAGAAAGTGTGGTATGAGATTACTACAATTTTGAAAGGTTTGGGTAATTAAGTCATTTTAGTTGTGGGGGATTTCAATTCAACTTTGGCATTGACTGATAAAAGGGGAGGTGTGGGTTTGGTTGGTAGAGTTGAGCAAGATTTTTAGGACTTTGTTGATACAAATAGTTTGTGGGAAGTGCAAACAAAGGCTGGGGACTTTACTTGGACAAATCATAGAGCTAGTTTTCCAATATTACAAAGAAGTTAGATCATTTCTTCATTACAAGTTCATGGAACCAGTGCCCCTATATGTTTGAGGCAAGGGTGCTTAAGTTGACTGGGTTAGATAATTACCTGGTCTCTCTTTTAGTACAACAAGATGGTATTCCCTCAACATGACCTTTTAAAAAAGAACTCATGTGGTTCAGAGAAGAAGGTTTTGTTGAGATGGTTACCAACTAGTGGAGGTCAATGCCAATGGTTGAAGGAAATTAGCTTTCTAGTTCTTTCATAGGTTGAAGTTCATAAAGCATAATTTGAAAGTTTAGAATAGAGAACACTTTGGAAATTTTTTTAGAGATAAGGTAGAGGTGGAGGCATATTTGGAGGCCTTAAATAGTAAGGTCTTGGTTGATGGCGTTGATGAAGAGGACTATGCCAATGAGAAGGTATTGTTGGAAAGGTATAATGAGGTCCTACAAGAACAACAAAAAATCCATTGGAAACATAAATCTAGGGAAGATTGGCTCAAAGAAGAAGATCAAAATACAAAATGTTTTTACAGTTTGGTAAGTCACAAAGGAGCATTAATAAAATATTGTCTATTACTAAGAGGGATGGAATGGTCATGGAGGTTCCCACCATCATAAACTAGGAGGTAGTGGATATTTTCAAGTAGCTTTGGACAACAAATGTCAAGAAGGATGGAGCAATATGAGGTGTTGGGTGTTATCGCAAGCTTAGTAGCCTAAAGTGAACATAGGATGTTGATGGAAGAGGTCAAGATCAATGAATTGAAGACTTCTATTTTCAAACTTGGAGAGGAGAAGGCTTCAAGCCTAGATGGGTTTGAGACATTCTTTTACCAAAAGTTTTGGGATGTAATTAAGAATGATCTATTGGCGGTAGTAGAGGAATCCATGAGAGATGGTTTCATTCTAAAAGACTTTAATAATACCCTGGTGGCTTTTATTCTTAAGAAGGAGAGGTTGTCTTCTTTTGAAGAATTTCAACCTATATTACTATGTAACACAATTTACAAGATTATTTCTAAGGTGGTAGCCAACAAGATGAAGAAGTTGTTAGATAAGTTGATTTCCCTAGAAGAAAGTGGTTTTACACCTAATATGAGCATTGCAAATGGAATTATTGTGGCACATGAAGCTATTCACTCAAGCAAAGTGGATAAACAATGTCGATTGATTTTGAAGTTGGATATTAGGAGAGCGTATGATAGGATGAATAGGGGTTTTCTTACTGGAGTAATGTAAAGATTTGGTTTTGGTGAAGGATGGTTGAAATGTATTGAAGGAATGTTGTCATATTATATGGATTTAGTACTCATAAATGACAACTTTCAAGCTTTCTTCTGGACTACCAGGGATTTGTACTAGGGGGATTCTATATATCTATTTCTATTTATTTTTTTGGCAGAAGTATTGGGTCAAACCCTCATCAAAAAGTGAAAGTTAGGACATTGGAAAGGTATTTTAATAGCAAGGGGTATTGCAGCCACAACTCACTCCCAATTTGTTGATGACATGTGCTTCTTTTGGGTGGCTTCTATGGAAGAAGGAAAAATTATAAAGAAATTATTAGATACACATAACAAGGCATCAAATTATTTGGTTAATTGGAAATCATCTAAAGGTATATTTCTTCAACACGGATTAGGGCTCACAGAGAGCTATTCCTAGAACTATATGAGTTTAGGTTGGTAGGATGCAAGGGAAGTTTCTTGGGACACCCTTGTTTGAACATTTTGGCAAAGTAGAGATTTGGAATGAGTTAGTAGATAGATTCTACTAAAATATGGATAGTTGGAAGGGGCATTGACTGACACTTGTGAGAAGATTACTTATGGTTTGTATTGTGGTCTTCACAATGCCAATTTTCTTGATGGCATACTTTATAATTCCTAAGAAGTTCATTGGTATGATTTAGCAACACATTCAAAATTCCTTTAGAATGGTGCGCAAGATGTAGATAAAATTCCTTTGATAGCTTGGAATTAGGTGTGTCATCCAAAAGGGGGGGGGGGGGGGGAGCTAGGCTACATGACTGGATGCTATTGAACACATCGATGGGGGAAAAATTGATTTGGAAAATGTATGTGGAATGCAAGAATATGTGGAAGAAAGTACTATGGGCCAAATATCTAGACAACAAGGAGGAGGAAATGATTCTCACAATTACCAATCCCCCTAGGGGCTTAGTGCTTTGGAATTTTCTTATTAGCTATCGTCGGGTTATTATTGATCATGTTACTTGGTAGCTAGGGAGATGGAAGGAAGGAAATTTTTTGGAGCGATTCTTAGGATAGTCACAAGGTATTAGAGAATGACAATGTTTTACAATAGATTTTTGGTTCTAAATATTAGTGGGGTGATAGGGTGTGTGACTATGTGGAAGATAGATCCTTTGAGTTGGGTCGAAAGGTAAAAAGGTGAGATCTATATGAGTTGGGTCTAGAGAATAGAGGTGTAGACATTTCAAGGCATATTTTTAAGGAAATTTTGGTAACAGGGTCAAGGAGAAAGATGTGGTTCATTGGTGCAGCTCAAAGAGTGAGCAATACTCTGTCAAAATTAGATATGCAATGCTTGAAGGTGCTCACATGAAGGTAGTATGGGAATAAAAATTATGTTGGAATAGTGTACCTTCAAAAAGATGGATGTTTCACTTGGCTAGTAGGGAATCAAAGGATCTTGATGAGAGGTCAATTACTAAAAATGGGGTTCCATGGCCTATTTAGATGTGTCCTATGTGAGAAGGCAGAGGAAAAAAATGATCATTTTTTTTAAAAATATGACTTTGCATGATCAGTTTGGAGCTTTTTGATGCATAGGCTTTTAGACTAGCTGGAAGCATGGCTAGTAGGTAATAATTATTCAACCTTCGAGGCCATTTAGAAGATTTTACCTTCAACCACTATGTGGGAGATGTAAAAGGAAAGAAACTGTAGGGGGTTCCACGAGAAGGTGGCAAGGGAAGAGAGATTTTTGTAAAGGCTGGAAAATGAAATATCAAAGGTAGTTTTGAATGTTGGTTCAAAAGGGAATCTATATAATATTCTCTTTTCTAGGTAGGATGTGCTAGTACAAAGATGTTTCCCTAGGATTAGGTACATACCTATTAATGGGTTAGAAAGGGTTGATTTTTCTATTGTGTGAGACAAGTATGTTTGGTGCCCCTTGATAAAGGAGGGTGAAGATCAATTTTGATGGTGCGTCCAAGGAAAACCTAGGGATCTTAGGGTGTGGTTATGTAGGAAGAGATGAGAAAGGGAATGTGATTACCTTAGGGGCTAAGAGGTTTCCAAATGAGACAAATAATATAGCAGAGTTCCAAGCATTAGTAAAGACAATCTTAATGGGAATCAATTTGGGTTTCAAAACATTCCACCTTGAAGGTGATTCTCAAATTGTGGTGAATAGTTTTTTGAAAGGCTAATTGGACATGTGGTAGTTGGATAAATATGTTAAACAACTCAAAGCCTTTTTAGCAAAGGTGGATGATTTTCATGTGACACACACCTATAGAGAATCAAATGACATAGTAGATAATTTGGAAAACATTGGAGCCTTAGGTTCATTGCAAGACAAATTTGAGCTTTTTGAGGATTTCAAATCAATCAACTTGGAGAGTGAAGTTTAAAAAGAGTATCATTATTATGCTTGATGCCTTATCATTAATTCCTATCTTTTAAAATAAATTTCGATTAATGATGGCATATTTAGAAGTAGAGAGGATGGATTCAACCTAGTGTATGTTTTGGTAGTTGGATATGCGAGAAATTCATCAAGACGTGATTTAGCATTGATTTAAGAGCTCTTCTTTCTGGGTTTCTGGAGAGTTCTTGGGAGGTATAAGGGAGTGGTGGCTCTAGATAATGCATTAGAATTTTCTTGAAGCTGTATAGGAGAAAATGGAGGTCAATTTTTGCCTAAATATTGGCGGGCAGATTCTTGTCTTTTCTAGGAAATTTTAGGAAGAATAATTGACAATGTTTTTAAGATACACGATGAAGAGTTTAAGGAGGTTTTTAGACTTATGTTTGGGTTAGAGTATTTGGATGATGCCTGGAGACTACGGTTCAATTTTAAGGAGGCTTCTTTGTTTTTGATGATGAGTTTAATGGTTGGTTTGAGCAAGGAGGAGGTGAGGAATATAACTTAGGAATGTTTGAAGCCCTAGTGGGCAGGCGAGATGGAGGACATAATTAAATGTGTTATTTTGGATAAGGGACTTGATATAGGAAATGGTCCATGGTAAATGGTTAATGCAGGTGATTCTCCAATCTATCCACTTATCATCAGGTTACCCTCTTACGCACCATGGGTCCAATTTCCAAAGGTGGAGGAGGGGTGCACTAATACATTTGGTACCAAATTCTAATAGTAGTTCCATTAGAATTATTACATCATAACCTAGTTGTCATTGGAAGTCTGATGGTCAATTGTCAAACTTCCACCAATGAATAGGTTGCAACACAATAATTTTGATAGAAGTTTTGTTGGAATTTGGTACCAAATGTATTAGTGGTGGGAGAAAGTGAAATCCATTATAGTAGAACATATCTAGAATATGGGATAAATAAGGGGGGAGGGAGTAAGGAAAGTAACACCACACAAGTCTAATGTACCTATAGGTGAGGATGGAAGATGGGTGATTAGAGGGTAGTTTCAGCTCATGGATGTAGGTGGGAGTGCAGATGGCAATCAAGGTTTGAAGAGGAGACACATTGATTGAGGTGAAGTCCCTGTAGTTTTTGGGGTGGATATTTCTCTACTCCAGCATCGCCAAAAGCATGAGAAAGGACATGTGGAGGTGTTCGTCAAGAAAATTGAAGGAGGAGGCAGTGCATTGGTTCTGTGACTGAGGTCTGATCTACTGGTGGTCCTATTATACTTTTAGTTTTTAATGGTTGTTGATCATTTGTTTGGTTTTTCTCTACTAGAACAATGTATATTGGCTTGGTTTTAAATCTATATGTAAATTATTAAGGTTTGTTGGGTATCATTATTTTTTGAATCCTAAGAGATGTTGGGATAAATCCTTGTTATGTTTAGTGAAACAATGGGGTGGTGGGGGTGTCATGGGTATAGTTGAATAGATGGTCACACTTTTGAGTTTGATCAATCTTGCCAAGGTGGCATATGGATGGATGTTTTAATGTAAAATGATGTATTATCCTTATGATTAATAAAATTATTAAGTTATCGATAAATAAAAAGGAGTATATGGAACAATATTGCATTTATAGATGTTTGGAGAAAGAAAGAGAAGTTGAGACTCTAAGGGCTCTCTCCAAAAGAGAAGACCTACTTAGAAAGATTGTAGAACTAAAAGAAAGAAACATGAAATGTGAATCTAATCCAAGAACATTGCACCATGATCTATTTGGTTATTTAGATGCTTTGAGGAGTGAATGTCAAGAGAGGGAGTGTTTATTCTAGAATAATGATTTTGAAAGAGAAGGACTGATTATAAGATAAATAGATTAGTATGAAGCCCTTACAGAGGATATAGCTAAAAATGTTTCATCTAAGGCTATGATACATGATACAAATACAGGGAAATAGAAGGTGCTAGGAGTCCAGACAAATGAATCAGTGAATGCATCTAGCACTTATCTGCCATAAAATATTGATGTAGAACTAGAGAAAGAAAGGAGGGAACGAGAAGACATGTCTAAATAGATGGAGAAGGTTGAAGATGAAGCAAAAACTACAAAGTTGAGAAGAAAAATCCAATTTTTGTAGTCTTCTTCTACTGGTGTTGCTGGGCCTCCTAACTCTAGTCAAGGTGTGTTCTCTAGAGTTGTTTCTAGTGTTTAAAAAATGTTGCTAGTGTTCTTATTCTTCTCTTGGAGTGAGCCATGTTGCATCTGGGTAGTAGGTGAATACAATTATGGGTCGAAATGTTGGTAATATAGTGGGTCATAGTGGGGATACTAGTCTGAACTTTCAGAGAAGACCTACTCATCTTGAGAGATATAGGCAAATTTGATTTAATGGTATCTCTAGTTATCCTAATTCTATCCCAAATGAATTAAGAGATAAGACGAGCAAGTTTACTGGAAATAATGGCATAAGTTGTGAGGAACACCTTAGATCCTTCATTGATATGCTTAATACCCATGAGGTTGAGCCTGAAGATGTTGTCATTAAATTATTTGTGTAGTTTCTTACTGAGGATGCTAGAGATTAGTTCAGAACACTTGTTGATGATAGTATTTGGTCTTGGGATAATTTTGAGAGTTATTTCAAGGAGCAGTATGAGGACAAGAACAATTCCATTTTCAGGCTAAATGAGTTCAACAACATTAAGAAAAATTAGAATGAATCAACCTTTGATTTCAACATTAGATTATATTGTGGTTTCACAACACACGCCCCATTTCACCTAGAAATGGGGACCCCCTACTTTATTTTTTAGCTTTCTAGATCCCTAGTCCAGGGTCTGAGTCTTTTCTAGAGTTTTGCCTAGTGTATTTGTTCAAATCTAGGTCCTGGTTCAAAAACCCAAATTCCAAAAGTTAGAATTATGAGAGGATAAGTCATTTTGCAAAGAAAAATGGTGCACCAATGCACCTTCCTAGGGGCACTAGTGCACCAAAGATTCAAGAAAAGAATCTCCTTAGTAATGTGTAGCTGTACAACACCAAGGGGTGCACTTGGACTTGAGTCTATAAAACCTAGGGACCCCCTACCCTCTTCACTCTTCATTTGCTTCTTCAAACTCTGACACATGCACCAGTGCAACTCCGGTAGGTGCGCTGCTGCGCCTAAACACCTTCACTTGCACACAAGACACAAAGCACAAACATTAAACACCAAAAAGGTGTGCACCTTTTTGCTATGTTAAAAAACCTAAAAGCTTCAAAAAAATTTATAAAACTTAAGAAAGCTAACTAAAGCCTAGTGAAGGTGCACAACTATGCACCTTATACCTATAAGTTTCCCTTAGAAAGAAAAAGGGTGCACATTTAGCACACCCCATGAGGTGCGCTAAATGCACACCCTTTTTGCACCAAAGTGTAATATAAGGTGCACATCAGTGCACCCCATATTTTGAAAATAACATGGGATTAAGGTGCACCTAGCGCACCTCCAAGGTGCGCTAGGTGTACCCTTTTTTTCATTTAAGGGTAAAAATTAGATTTTTTGATGTTTTAAACAATTAGGGTTTTTGGTTTTTGTTTCATGTCAACGTAGGGTTTGAATTAATTGATTTTTTCTTTGAATCAAGACTAATACACATTATTTTTGTGCAAATTTAATAGCTTCTTCATCATCCTCCCTTGCTACAAAGAAGATCTCAAAATGGGCTATTTTCAAATTTGAAGGTGTTCCTACAAAGTCACACTTTCAAGATGACTATTCAGAGATCTAGGACATCGAACTTGGTCACACAGACTTGAGTGCATTACTAAAATTATGCAACAAACCCAACAAAATATCCTTGATGATATCTACTTTGATCTGATTAGGACTAGTCAGTGCAGCATCACACCCAGTATCAATGCAATCCTCTAAGTTAATCATGACACTAGTGGAGAACTATGTTTCTGAAGAAAGGGTCATGAAGAGTATAATCGGAGAGATGGTCCTAGATCTCTAACCTAAGAACATAGAGAAGGTGTTCCATCTTCCAAGAGAAGATCAGCTCATCAGTAATGAAGGTAGGCTCTGATACCACTAATGTAGGTACTGCTCTGATACCACTGACGAAGGGCCACACCACCCTTACCAAATCACAACCAAGAATGCAACAATATGAAAACAATTTTATTATACTTGAAAATCCAATAGAAATTACAATAACATTTCTCCAAGATCTCTCAAGATCCAATCCAAGCCTAAGCTAGTCCAGATCCACACTCTGGTAGAAACCTCCAAGATCTCAACTTGTGCTCGCAAGCCACCAAGCAACCTCCTTGTTTCTAAACCGCAGTCACTAGCTCTTCTCACAAACCTAATCCAAGATCCAAGTGTAAACTGCCTCACATTCGATGCTCTGTCTACACTCACAAGTCCATTACAATCCTACTGTAAACTGCCTCACATTCGGTGCTTTGTCCACAGACTCATGAAAACTCACTCTTCAATCCCTCCTTCTCTTTCACACTTTCCAGCTTCACCTTCCCAAGCTACTCCTTCTTAAGCTTCTCCTTCTCGAGCTTCTACTCCTCAAGCTTCAACTTCTCAAGCTTCTCCTTGAGCTTCTCCTTGAGCTTCTACTCCTCGAGCTTCCCCTTGAGCTTCCACTTCTCAAGCTACTCCTTGAGCTTGATTAGAAATGCTCATATGCCTTGCTTAAATAGGCATTTACCACCCAATGCATGACTTATCCACAAGCTTCTAGAATTCCTCCACAACCTTCTACAACTTCCACAACTTTCTACATTATCCACAACTTTCTACAATATTCATAACTTTCTAGAATTCTACCCACACACCTTGATAAACGGAATGACAACCATTTTTATTTTTATTTTGTTTTATTATGCTACCTATGCACCTCGAAAATAGAAATACTCTTTTCCTTTCTTTTCTCCTTTTTCATTTTTTCCTTTTTTTATTATTTCTCCTTTAATTTTTCGTCACTTTCTCTCTCCTCCACAATTTTTTTTTCAATAATTTTCCCATGCAAGATGCAATCAGATTGACCTATCACCAAGTAGAGAGATGGTACATGAAACATGTAGAAGAAGCTTATGAAATCATCTAGTCCTCATAGCTCATTGAGAAGACTCCTCTAGGGTGTAAAGTAGGAAAAGTGGACATGGTGAGAGGTTACATGAAAGAGGATATTGTATATTCTATCATACTCTTGAGTAGAGTCATGGGGTTGCCAGCATTGAGACACTTGAATATATGGATGGTGCATTTTATTGAGACTATCAAAATAGGGAGATGCCAATTGATTGGGTTTCGATTCTTAGTGAGAACTTGGGTGAGCAGTTGGTGGCCATTAAGAATAATTGTAAGTTCTACATGACATCTTATTTAGTGTACTTCTTAGCTGCAAGGGTAATGGATTATCTGCAACTCTTCAAAAAGGGCAATATGCAAGATGCAAACACATGGCCATATATAGTTTATCCCTAGTTGGTGAAGAAAAGGCTTCCAGAGCATAGCAAGGAATATAGGATAGTAAATGATGCATTTATATTTGTAATTATCCATTTCATTGAGGGTGGTTATGCAAAGAGGATGTCAAATGATGTAGTAATTAAGATTTTAGAGGTTGGAGCCTACTACATCTAGTATCAAACATTCACCTATTTAAAGGTAGCAAGTACCACTCTCAATCCCAAGAAGCTCCCTAGGTATCCAAGTGATAGACTTATGTTGTTGGAGATCCCTCGACAACTCTTGTCTGCATATGATAGAGTTAGGAAGCAACATAAGATAACCTGGGTGTGGCCCATTACTATAGGACCATTCAGTGTGGTCCGAAGACAAGATATTCGATCTTTTGAGTTTGAGTGGGATCAATATCCTTTGGATGAATATAATTCTCCTTGGCCCTATTTTGATAACATTGGAAGGGTGTAGTATCTGGATGGTAAAACATTTCAACATGAAGATGCAATTGAGGATCACTAGATGAACGAAGTAGATGACTACAATATCTGTATAAGGGATTATTGTAGGATGAATCTCTAGTTGGAAACCAATGTTGGAATATTCAAATGGGAAGAGTAATTCTGAGAGGGGGGGTGAATCAAAAGTAACTAGTTTCTATCCTTTTGAACCCTTATTAACACATAACTGAAAGTAATGTATATGCATGTAAACATATAAGCAAACATGAAATGAAAGCATGCATCAACACATAACACAAAGATTTGGTAACCCAAAAACCCTCCAAGAATAATAAGGTAAAATTGGGTTGGGGATGACACCCACAAAAATCATTGCAAGAATTAATGTTCAACCACTTCTGATGGTCTGCCTTGTGGGCTTGCCCTGTTAAAAGCTTTACACTATGTCAATAGTGACCTAGTTAGAGGATTTAAAAACACTTACATGAAGTGCCACCCTGTTAAAGGATTTACAATAGGTTATTAAACCCACCTAATAGATAGGATTTTCATGACCTTCTTCAAAGGTTCTCCTACCTAGTTGTTAAGCTAACCTATCAATATAGGATTTCAGCATCTAATACAATTGTGAGAAAGTATTAGAACATTTGACCTGATTGAATGAAATCTCAAATTGCTAGGTTCAGGTACTAGATCTACTCTTCTCATTTTGATCCTTGCTTGATTTGATCCTGCATGTGTTCCTTGTCCCTTGTGCTATTCTGATCAACTTGATATAAAATTGTTGTACTGTTCCTCTAAGTCTTTCCTTCTTCTCACTGAAAATTTTCTATAATCTCCCCATACACTATTCTCTTCCACACATGCAATGGGTTTTTGACCTCCTTTTAAAGGATGTGAATACTTAGGGTTAGGTATGGATCTATGATCCATATTGAATCTCAAATTCCTGCTCAAACCTTGCATTTTTCTCATTGGTTGCATGCCTTCTCCATTTTTCTGATTGGTTGCATGTAGATTACATAGGGAATGTAAATGATTCATCCTTATCCTTTTTCTCCTTCAAAATCTCTCTGTGTCAGCTCCAAAAATGGTTTACATCTTAGTTTGTGAAGGCACAAACTACTATGTTGATCCTGAGTTACTCGGCACATATTGTGTTCCTAGTGCTCGGCACATACTATTTCTGAATTGCTCGACATCTACTACTTTCTTAGTTTTATCAACACTTGTTAAACACTATATTGCTCAGCACATGAACATTTCTAGATTACTCAACACATGAACATTTCTGTATCACTCAGCACATGAACATTTCTAGATCACTCGGCACATACTATGTTCTAACTTGCTCGACACCAATTGTGGCTCGAAACCTATTAAAATTTTGGCTTGGCATACATTGTGTACTCGGCATATATAGTGAAAATGGTTAAGTGTGTTGAAACTCAATTGTCAAAACTATTCTTTTGACCAACAACTAGTGCTTTGAAGATAAAGGTTCCTTTGAAGGTTATGCAATTGGATACTGAAGATGTCCTTGATCCATTATTCAATAGGGACAAGATTTTTGATCGACCCATTATGAATGTTGAGGTTGATCTTATTAAGGAAGAAAATTTAGATATCAATCACAGGGCCAGGCATGTCATCAAACTGACAAAGGATTGGATCAAAAGACCTTTCAAATTAGACCCAATTCCTCAAGCGGTAGTCTTCCATGCTATAGCCTACCCAGCAAGAGGTCAAGGAGCTAAAGTAAATATATAGATACTTTTACAGCTCAATCCCTAGTAAGGCTAGAAATAATACACCAACTTGATAGAGAAGTTGGATATTATAGGGCTCAAAAAGGTCAAGGAAAGAGGAAGAGGACTTCTCCCAAACAAGCCGAGCCAGAAGAGGAACCAATTCAAGCACCACCATAGCTTAGGGTAGAGAATGTCAAAGCTACAAAAGCCTAGGATAATCTTCAAGTGCAACCAACTAAACAATGGCAAGGATAAGCTGAAATGTAATTACAATATGTGTCTCCACCGCAATAAGAGGTACAAGCCTCCCCATCTACTTCTAAGAGAAGAAAGATCAAGACTCTATTCAAGAGGAGACAAAAAGTGATTAGGAGAGTTATCCTTTTCCCATCAATCCTAGAGGTTATCCCAGAAGGAGAGGAAGAAGAGGATGAAGAAGATAACCTTCCTTTGAATTGGAGGACTTGTTTGGCTAGAGCCACATAGTTAGAATAGAGAAGAAGCTCCAAAATTACACCGCCATCCATTCCTAAGTAGTCTATTTAGTCCACTACATCAGAAGATGAACTACAACAATGGATTGATGAGCAGGAGGTTGAGGGGACTGATGTCTTCAAGATGTTAGATTTTGATTTCATGCTAGTTGACACTAAATTAGTGGGAGACAAAGTAAGAGATACTCCAACCAACCAACCTCGACAGGATGATTGGAGTTAGTTACCACTTGAGCCACAAGGACCTAAAGTAGCTCCACCATCTCCAGTTCAAGTAATATTATGTGTGGATAAAGGTTTAGCTACTCCTCTTCCTTCAAACAATGAAGAAGAAAAGGTTCAAGCAGAACCAAAGGAAGAGCCACAACAAGTATCCACCAATGAAGTGTCAAAGGAAGGAAAAATAAGTGAGTATCCTTAGCAAAATTATCAAGACACAGAGGTGAGAACTGTGGACTCCATGGATACAGAGATTCCCAATGTGGATCTCTCAAAAAAGGAGAAGCCTTTGGAGAGGAGTGATAAAGGGAAGAGCATAGTGAAGCAAACTCCTTCATCTTCAAAAGGAAAATCTCTGATAGAACATGTTCCAAGATGGTCGAGGAAAGAAGTGATTAGAAACAAAACACAAAAAATTACTACTGAGGAAGAAGATAGGATAGGATTGATTGAAGTTCTCAAGAAGCCTGAATCACCACCAAAGGATGCATGGGCATTAGCCTTCATTATGAGTGATCCAAACTAGGACTTATTTTCTCTCATGGCTATTCATCCTCTACATGGAGATGTTGAAGAATTCACTCTAAGAGATAATCAAATCAGGGAGGTCATGCTTGGGAAACCTATGTTGGATACAGCTAAGTTGATGGTGACAACGAGAGTTAAAGAAGTGTTTAGCCACTTAGAATAGGATGGGGAAGAATTGATAACACTTTGGAGACAAAATGAGATCCTAAAAGGGTATCTAAATAGAGTTTTTGGTCCTTTAGATCCTGCAAATCCTAAGGAAACTTTGAATGCAACACTAGAGAGAAGGGATAAAGGGACAATACAGCTAGACCCATTTTTGAAAGCTTGTCAGATATGGTAAGAGAGTTTTTTTTGATGAATAGTCCCTTCCTTATATTAAAAAAATACAATAAAGTTACATATTCACAAAAAAAGGGTCAAGGGATATAGGATCACCCCACGAGTTCACACGGCCACTGTTATGAAACCAGCTATTCATAAAAAAACTTTAGAAAACAACAGAAAATAAAGAAATCCTCATGCTATCAGCGCAGTATTAGTCGAGGAAGGAGGATCCTTATCATCTGAGCCCCACCCAAAAGTGGGGTGGGAGAGTTTTGAAGAGAAAGGTGTACATATTATACAGGGAAATCTTAAGCTGCTACACCATATGCAAGATAATGCGGAAAGGCTAGTGTTCATTTTGAATCAAGATTTTGGTTTGATGGACGAAGTACATAATTGGGGCAAGGACTTACAAGTACTGTAGTTGATTAAAGGTCAAAGGTATTAGACATTAATGGAGGTATATACAGCAGAAGAGTTAGATAACATTGATGATTGGATAGAGAAGGGTACAGATGGAAATAAAGCAATGTAAACATTACATGCAGAGATTCATAAGCTCAAGTATCAAACCCAAGAGCAAATTTTGGAGGTAGAGAAACATTACAGTGATG
Source organism: Cupressus sempervirens (assembly GCA_028749045.1). NCBI lineage: Eukaryota > Viridiplantae > Streptophyta > Pinopsida > Cupressales > Cupressaceae > Cupressus > Cupressus sempervirens. The sequence continues at coordinate 621,057,832 of CM053791.1, forward strand.
TGTGTTTAGAAATTTTTGAAGATGATTCAAGGGACAAATTTATAGTTTTAGAGGTAGTAGTTGAGCAATTTCGGAAGACTTTTGAAGAAGCTTCTAATGATGATGACATTAGACAAGCATTCATAATAGAAGAAGCATTATTAGACTTGCATGTGAAACTCAAAGATTTTATAGAGACTCGCATTGAAGTGGGCAATTATACGTAGAAAGTGAAGGAAAAATATGAAGCCTTAGATTTTCCAGATGCAGCTCAAGTCATCTAGATTATTGAGAAATTCAAGGGCAAATACCTAGACATAGCTCTAATAAAAAGGAGAACATAACCCAGAAGCTAGAATTTCAGTTTTGACACTTGGTGAAATTTTGCATTTTTTGAACCTACTTCTGAGGTGCACAGGTGCACTTTTTTAGAGGTGTGCCAGAAGTTTTGAAGAATTTAGAGGTGCCCTGATAGTTAACTACTAGTTCTAAATTTAGAGCTTCCCATGCATCGAAATGCATTCTGACGACAATTTAACTCATACAAACACCTAGTGAACATAGAGCTTCTATTTTTGATACTTCTAGAAAATCCTACATCATCTAAAGGCTTTCTTCTTATTTTCTCATGTTTTCTTTGTTTTAAGACATGAAAAGGCTCCTGCATCCATTTAATGATATAAATATAGATGGAGTCCTACTTAGCACTAGTTAGAAAGTTAGTTTGTACATAAATAGATTTGTTTTATTAGTTTAGAAGCATTAGTTTTGAATAAAGATATCTCTCACTCTCAACACAAATTGAGGAGAAGATTTCTTATAAATTCAGTAATGTAATATGTATTCAAGGCTACTATTATTTTGATGAAATAATATATGATTTTGGTGCTCACATTTGGAGTCTAGTGATTCTTTCCTAAGTGTGTTATATTTTGTGAATGTATGTTCATGAAGTGTAATTGAGCCAACAATTTTATTGTGTTATTTTGGGTTGTGTGATCTTTTAATTCTGGTGTTTGCTATGGGTCTACAAATTCTACTGACATACTTAGTTCGAGAAGAGATCATCCATCTTGTTCTTGCATAGCTTTTTGTCTCGCATGAGTGCACTTTTCGTGGCCTTGTGATTTGATAAAAAGTGAAACATCTTACGGTGTCTAAATTCCAATCGAAAATTGCACCAATGGAATTAAGGAAGCACTGCTCCTACTTTCATTGGTTACCTATCGATCTTTTCAAAGGCTTAACTCGTAGACACATTGTTTCTATAGCTTATGTCTGTTAGGAATTTATTTTTTATGTTATTTTCTTAAACTTCTTGTTATCCTATCTTCATTATTTGTTTTTACAAACACTTGGTTGAATTAGGAATTCATATAGTTTCATTGTTAGATTGCATTCATTAAAAATAATAAAAATACAAAAATATATTTCTTTTTGTGTGTTTTATTCTTTTGAAATAACAAGCACATACATTTACAAATACATTTATCTTCAACTGAGTGGATTCTAGTAGGTCGCAAGATCGCCCAAAACCTTGGAGTTGATCTCAGATAAGCTTTTCAAGAGAGGAGTTTGAAAGGATTCTCGTCATTAAGCATTGTGCAAAATGATAGCTCAATAGATTCCAGAAGAGTATGCATAATTTTTTCCAAGTCACGAGATTGGATGATAGTGTCTATCTTACTACCTACTTTAATGCATTTGATAGTAAAATGAGTTACCTATTGAGGGAGAAGGATCCTAGGATTTTGAGATATGCTTTAGGATTTTGGTGAATATAGAAAGTAGTAGAAGAGAATCAAGAAAGTTAGGTAGAAGGGATGATCCAAAACTATTTTCTCATAGGAATAGTAGGAAAATTAAAAAGGCATGGGAAATAAGAAACCAAAGGAGGACAAGCTTGATAAGGTGCTAAGTTCCCTTATAGATTTGAAGGCACCTAATGTTAGAAATGACAAAGGGTATAATGTAGACAAGCCTCGGTACAATAATTTTAATAGGCATAATAGACTGTAGAATTTTCCATCTAATATGAGGGTATATGCATGCCCACATCTCCACACATATCACCTAAGTTTTCTTAGATGGGCTGGGGATAATTGAATTTTGTGGCAGATAATTATGATGGACATAGAACATTTGGGTACCAAAAGACACAGGGGAAATTTTTTGCCAAGAAGGTTCCAAGTGGGGGATATCTCTATTGGGAAGGATCTTATAGATCAAACCCATGAGTTCTTGAGACTTTACAGATTGTGTTCTGCCAAGGCTAGAATGTATGATCCTAAATATTTAATCAAAGGGGGCACTAAGGGAGATGAGAAACCATAATTTGGCTCCAAACCAACCCTTGGCAGAGGAGGATGTCATAATGAATGTTCTTAGTGAGGAGGTATGTGAGGAGAGAATAATTAAGTGGGAAAATATTGTAAAGGTAGAGGAGGAATTGAAGAATACTGACCCTACTTTTACTAGATTTTATCCTAATTTATTGTATATGCCTAGGATTGGTAAGTGCTTAGAGAATTATGAAGATATTATGTCCAAGATTCTTGATATTCTTGAATGAGAAGAGAAAAGAGTAAATCCTAAGGAGGTAGAGCCCGATGTAGTTTTTGAACAAGAAGTAGAGCAAGTTGAATCCTCAACATCAAAGCAAGGACCAACCAAGAGACAAAGGTTGATGAATGTACCTAAGTAAGGATTGAAAATATTGCCAGGTACGAGTTTTTTTTTTTTTGATATGTGGCACAATTTTTGACTTCTCAAGAAAATGAAAAGGAAAATTCCCTAGATGATTTAGAGTTGGTTGCAGCTAGGTTGGATGAAAGGGTCATCCAAGCTACAAAATTAATGAGTGATGATGATTTTATTAAGTGTGATGAATTAAAATTTTTTTAGTTTAAGGTCAAGTGAAATAAAATAACCTTGTCATTAAAGCTAGGGGAATCAGAGGAAAAGACTATGAAATTGATTGAGAAGTTACATACCTATGATCCCAATATTGAAACATTAACTGTAGAGGAGGGAAGAGATATTGTAAAGAGAAGTGGCATTCTATTAATCCCCAGATGGGATTTAGAGTCCTCACTTTTTATTGATCAAATTGAAAAACATGAGAACCCAATTTCTCATGAGTCATTTGGCTCTAGAGGATTGCTGAGGGGTTTAGGTTTTAACATGGAAACAAAGAAATTGGCAATCTGGTGTGTGCCCCCTCAATTAAATAAGACCAAATTTATTGACATTCAAGATACAACACAAGGTAGTTAGCTAATGTGGAGGTTTCAAGGTACAACAGGGTCAAAAATATTAAGCCTTGTTCTTCATGCCTCCTACATGAATAAAGTAGTGGTTGATGACTTGTAGACCAGGCTGGATATAACTTTATGTAGCAGTCAAATAGAAGTATGAAGAAGAGTTAAAGAAAAATTATGTATTGGAGGATACTTTAAAGGGATTGAGAGATGAAGTCAACATTATGAGAAGTAGTGCTAGACCCATCACAAAGTTCAATGATGTAGAGGCTCAAACTAAGCATGATGAGGGTGTATCTTCAATATTTGTGATTGTATAGGTGAATATGGGCATTGGTGAAGTTGTTAACACCAAGGATGCAAAGAAGGAACCCCTAAGAAATGTACTAATGTATAGGATTGATGGTTTGAAGGGGAAGTCTCAGGTGATACATTGTACTTGTATTTCTTTTTAGGGGGTTGAACACCATTGTTTAAATGGTCTAACTTTGATAATACCATTATTTAATTCTTGGGGTCCTTATTGAATAATTTTTGAAAGAATAATTATATTAATGGTAAAGAATATTTACTTTCCAAGATAAGATAATTGATGTTAAAGAAGTGTTTCTATTGGTAAGAGAATTATATGCATTCTTTACTGGTAAGTTACAAATTGTCCAGGCCAAGTTGGAGGTTTAAAGCTGGTGAGGGTAATATTCCTGCTATTTTTAATATAGAGGAACATCTAAAGGATTGGAAGGAGTGTCTTGATTACTTCAACCAAATTTTTACGGACAAGGTCGCTTTATCTATTTATGGTGATGGTGATGTTTCTACCTCTAATCATGAAGTCATTGATGCATTGTACAAGGAGGAGATAGACATGAATAAATTTTCTTTTGACTTAAGAGTCATTAATGATGCCAAATGAAATAAATATCTATAGGATTTGGAGGTGGTTAGATCAGTAGATTGACCAACTAAGAGAGAGATTATGGTATGGGAGACAATTGGAGAGATACGAGCCCTGCCACTTCGAAGTAGTTAAGAAATAGACTGGTGTAGAAGAAGAAAACCAATAGAGGGAGGTCAGTTAACTTAATAAGATATCTAATATTTTTTGTTAATGTTCTATGGATACACCTATACTACGAACCAAGATTATTTTGAATATCAAGGCTGCTAGCTGTAAGTTTTTCAGCTACTTCCAATTTGTTTTCTCAATTTTTGGATTAAATCAAATTTTTTCCTATTCCCTAATCAGTAGCTTTTTGAAATCCTTAGTTATAAAAGGATTTCCATGATTGGGAATAGGTGTCCAAGATTTCACTTTATAAAGGAGTGTCATATTGTGGTTGCTCCATATCTTGCTTGTACTAAAGTAATAAGTTAATGGAGAATGTGTTACAGTCCTGATCTATTTTTTATTATTCTAGGTCTATTATATTATACATTCTAATGTGTTTAATTTTAAGGAAAATGAATACAGATAATTAATTATTTCATCTTGAATCTTGTCTCCTTTCATGAAATTGTGGAATTTTTTGTATCAGTGTATGCATTGAGCTCAAATTTTTAATTCTTTTTATAATATAGACCAAAATTATCAGTTCCTTTGAGATACCTCATTATTCTTTTTACTATTATGAGATGATTTTCTTTGGGATTAGCAGAGAATCTAGTCACTATTCCAACTGCTAATGCTATGTCTGGTCTGCTATGTACAACATATTGTAGTTTTCCAATCATGGATCTGTACATTTTTTGATTAACTTCAGCTGATACATCATTATTGGATAGCTTATTTCCTGTTGCCATTGGTGTGCTGACAGGTTTGGAATCTTCTAATCCAAATGTTTTAAGTATCTCTTCGATGTACTTTGATTGTTTCATAAATATACCATGTTTTAGTTGATGTACTTGCAATCCAACAAAGAATTTGATTTCTCCAAACATAGACATTTCAAATTCATGTTTCATTTTGTCATCAAAACTTTTGCAAAGTACTTTCTTTCCTCCAAACACTATGTCATCTACAAATATTTTAGATACAATAATGTCCTTACCTTCTTCTGATTTGCTATACATGTTTCTGTTGTCATTAGTTCTTTCAAATCCGATTTGCACTAGATACTTGTGAAGTCTCTCATACCATGCTCTAGGTGCTTGTTTCAGACCATAGAGTGCTTTATGTAGTTTACAAACCATATCTTTGTTGTTTTCATCAACAAAACCATCTGGTTGTTCAATGTAAACTTCCTCTTCCAATATACCATTCAAAAAAGTTGACTTTACATCCATCTGATAGACTTTAAAACCTTTATATGTAGCATATGCAAGTAAAGTTCTTACTCCTTCCATTCTTGCAATAGGCAAAAATTTTCCCCCATAGTCTAATCCTTCTTCTTGAGCATAACCTTTACATACTAGTCTGGCTTTGTTTCTGGTAATTTCTCCATTCTCATCTAGCTTGTTTCTAAATACCCATTTGGTACCAATCACATTTTTGTCAACTAGTCTGGGAACTAAATTCCAAGTTTTGTTCTTCTTAATTTGATCAATTTCTTCTTCCATTGCTTTATACCAATCACCATCTTGTAATGCATCATACACTATCTTAGGTTCAATTTTTCTTAGTAGACATTATTCATTTCTTAGTCTATTCCTTGTCATTGGTCTTGCATCTTTGTCACCAATTATCTATTTAGCAGGGTGATGCCTCTTCACATATTTGGACAATCTTGGTTTTGTCCTTGTTTCCATATTTGATTTTTCAGATTTAGGATCACTATGCACTTCATTGTCAGGTAGATCTACATCTCTGTCATGTGTACTGACTTCAGAGTCAGAATGAGCATTTTCTTCATTCTGCAACTCGGCTTCTGAATGCAACTCGACATTCATTGGTTGTGAGTTGGCTGACACTAAAACTTGTTGTTGAATCCTAGTTTGATTGATGGTATCTTTGTCAATGGGAATTCCTTCATAAGAATAAATGAAGGTTCTGTAGTCATCCATTCTCTTTGGTTTTTCAACTTGGACATCTACATGCTCATCGAAGTTTACATTTGCACTTTCCACAATTTTCTCAGTGTTGGTATTTAAACACTTTTATGCTTTACTTCTAGTGGAGTAACCAAGGAATATGCCTTCATCACTTTTTGCACCAAATTTTCCATTTCTAGCATCTTTAAGGATAAAACATTTGCAGCCAAATACTTTGAAATGCTTTACATTGGGTGAATGACCATACCATTATTCAAAAGGTGTTGCATTTGTACCTTTCTTGACTTGTACTCGACTCAGTGTATGAACAACCACACTTACAGCTTCTCTCCAATATTTTAGAGCAACAATCTTTTCCGTCATTAATGTTCTGGCACAGTCAATCACAGATCTATTTCTTCTTTCAGCAATTCCATTTTGTGGGGGAGTTCTTGGGGCTAATGTTTGTCTCTTGATTCCTTTGTCATTGCAGAATATCTCAAATTCATTTGATGTAAATTCACCACCTCTATCCGATCTCAGGCATTTCAAACTTTTTCCTTTTTCCTTTTCAACTCTAGCTACATACCACTTAAACATTTGAAAAGCATCAGATTTTTGCTTTAAAAACATAACAGTCATCATCCTGGAATAATCATCAACAAACAACATTATATATTTGTCTCCTTTGTAGCTTTGTACTTCCATTGGACCACATAAGTTAGTATGGACTAACTCAAGTACTTGTTTAGATGTATAGTTTTTACTTTTAAAACTTGACTTGGTCATCTTTCCTAGTTGACATTGTTTGCACATGATATTGTTAGGTTTCTTCAGTTTAGGTAAACCTCTGACTTTCTTCATTTTACTGATACTGACCAGATTATCAAAGTTGACATGACATAGCCTTCTATGCCATAACCATACATCATCAAATTTTGCAACGAGACAAGAGGTATTTTCCAGATCAAGATAAAACAGATTACTTCTTGTTTGATCTCCTTTTCCTATCAGTCTATCATCAGTATCATAGATTTTTGCAGTTTTATTTCCAAATTCTACTTTGTAACCTACATTGCCTAACTGTGAGACACTTAGCAAATTGTAGTTTAGTCCTTCAACATAGTATGCATTATCACATGAAATTTTTTCAGTAAGCTTAATGGTACCTTTTCCTTTGACTTGACATGGAGTATCATTACCGAATCTAACACAATTTCCATCATACTGAGTAAAGTTAGCAAACTTACTTTTGTCTCCTATCATATGATGTGAGCATCTGCTATCTATGATCCATTTATCATTATTGTTCATGCATGTTACCAGTGTTGTTGGCTCTTCTTCATCAAATTGGTCCTTCATGGCCACATAAACAACTTCATCATCATTATCATCGGAATCCTCTTCAATAATATAGCACTTCTTGCCTTTGTCTTTGTCTCTCTTATCATCTTCTCTTCTATTTTTGTACTTGTTTCCTTCCTTGTATTCCTTTTTATGTGTACACCTTGCAGCAATATGTCCTACTTCATTACAATTAAAACAAATGATAGGCATCTTACCTTTGAATCTTCCTTTGCCTTTGTGAAATCTTCTAGCTAGTAGTGCTTCCAAATTTTCCTCATCTTCCTCATCAGTGCTACTGTCACTGGATACATATTTCATCTTTCTTCTTTCTTTCTTTGATTTTACCTGATCAACATCTTTTAATGATATCTTGGCTTTGAAAGAAGATTCAACATTCTCAGGTCTATAGTTATCAAAGTTAGATAACTCAAATGCAGTGAGTCTACCTACTATGCCTTCAAAACTTAGATTGTTTCCTGGCACACATCTTAGCTCTTGTATAGCTGATACTCTAATAGCATAGATAGGGAGAAAGGTTCTTAAAAACTTACTATTAATAGTATCATCATCTAATTGACCATTCAAGCACCTTATTGCACTTACCACTTCCTTTATTCTAGCAGTATACTGAACAACATTCTCACCTTCCATTTTCATATTATCAAACTTTCCTCTGAGACTTTCTCTTTTTGCTCTTTGGACATTCTGATCTCCTCCATAAATGTCAGACAGGGCTTTCCACATTTTGAATGCAGTGTCACATCCTTTGATGTCATCAAATTCAGCATAGTTGTGTAGAAGAAATTTCCAGCATTGTTTGATAGTGTTCTTGTTTGTTTTTTAAATCTTCTATAGTAGAAGCACCAGTTGGATCAACATGTTCAATATCAGTTGAGTTTCAGGCATAATCTCCTATGGATCCAAGATGTAGCTTCATCAAGCTTTGCCAAGCAACAAAGTTGTCTTTGTTGAGCTTGGGAGCTTCTCTCTTAGGCATTTTGATCTTTTCTGCTTCTGGTCTTTTAAACTAAATCAACAGCCGAGGCTCTGATACCAATTGTTATAATTCTTTAAAATAACTAAGAGGGGGGGTGAATTAGTTATTTAAGGTCCAAATGCCATAATAAAACTTTTTATATATTTTCTCTACAAATCCTTAATGGTGGATAACTGAACGTATCATGCATGCAATTTTAAATATTAAAACAACTAAGAAAATTAAACATGCATCACACCATAACACTAAGAATTTGATAACCCAGAAACCCTCCAGGAATAAGAAGGTAAAACTGGGGTAGGGATGATACCCACAAAATAACTGCGTAATTGATTTTAACCACTTTTGATGGTCTGCCCTGTTAAAGGCTACAACACATTCTTAAATGTGACCTTGTTAGAGGATTTCACCAAATTGTTAGGAATGGGCCTGGTTAAAGGACTTTGGAACATTCACTTGCAATGTCACTCTGTTAAAGGATTTACAACATGGCTATTAAACCAACCTAAGTCCATAGGTTTTATCTTAATTGTTACAATTGCTAGAAAGTAACAACAATAGCTTTGATCTGATTCAACTTATGACATAACTTGCAGATTACAAATCACACTTCATTTCAATCCTTTGCTTGGCCTTTTAATCACTTCAGTTCTGTTAGCTTGTCTTCCTCTCAAGCTTTGTTTCCTTGAGTCTTCTTTACTCATCAAACCAATGCAATCATATCTGTGGTCATCCAGTGAAATAGAGTATTCTTTGTTCTCTTACTCGTTAACACTTTTCTTCAGCAACTCATGATTTCATACTTTCTTACCACCACTCTCCTACTTCGTGACCTTATGACTTCTTAAATAGAAATTTGAAATATCTTTCTCGCTCAATTCTCCCTCTCCAATTTTAGGGTTTCAATGGATTAGGTAGGATACAATGTATCTACACCATATTTCTTCTTCATCTAGAAACCTTGTCTAGCATCTAGTTGTATTTGCTAAAAACCTTTTTACATGGTGTTCTGTGCCACTAGCTCATCACTTTTATCTTCTATCTGGTTTACAAACTTCTAGGTAACAACCTTGTCGGCTCAAATCTAGTGAATCTTTGATTTCACAATAATGCAGCAACTAGGCATTATTGGTTTACTGATACTCAGCTTGTTCGGTGTTACTTGGCACTTGTATCCTACTCGGCATCTATATCTTTACTCGGCACCTATTTCATGCTTGGCATCTATATCTTTACTCGGCACCTATTTCATGCTTGGCACTTGACATTTACTCGACACTTGTTGTTTACTTGACACTCTCTAAAAGTGAACTTGCTCAACTTCAACTAAGAATTTGTTTGGCACTGACTTGCTTGCTCGGCTCTCTCTCTCTAATGAACTTTAGTTAGACTTTACAAATGACTTAGCTAAAACCTTACATCTTTGATATGTTTCAGTGTGCCCATTCTCTGTGTCTTAGAGTATGTCATCAATACACTTTTTCATCAATGGCTTAGCTAATCCTTGTATTTCATTGCAACATTATAACTTCAACCTTTCTCTAGGTACTCTAGTTACATCTTACTGATTGCCTCCTCCTTATCAATCAACCAATTGATAGTATTTGGATCACTAAAGCAATTGTCATTCCTGCAAGTAGCAAGTTTGACATCAATGACAAAACAATGTTTGAGAACATTCTTTACCAGTTCCATTACTTTTTATGTATAATCTCCCTTATGATCTTTTTCAATCATTTCCAACAATACAATGGTTTAGCCGATAGTGTTGTATTCTTAGTAATGATGATTCCATACATAGACTCACCATTGCTGATCCAACTTAATTTTTTTCTCACATAAAATCCCTAAGCAATGAACACTAATAATTAATTGCAACATTTTATTATAAAATTCTATTTAGCTCCTACTACATTCAATATTAATAGTTCAAGCAATATTTCTAGCTTAAAAAATGATGAGATCCAATGTTTCTTACATTATAAGAGTAATAAACATTAATTATATACTTAAGAAATATTAATAAATATAATAATAATAAGTAAATAAATAATATTAAGTTTTGAAGTTAGTTTTTCTAATTTATAATAAAATATATCTTTATCCTAAAATATCTACTTTTAGAAAATTTATTATACACTTATCTATTCAAAAAATCTACTTTAAAAGAATTTATAATACAAACATCTATTTTCAAAATTAAAATATGAAGTTCCTTTCTTTTCAAATTTACCATACAAACATATTAAAAAAATTATAGATGAAAACAAACATATCTTCGTAATAATAAAAATAATTTTAAAATCAAATATATTAATGAAAGACATCTCAATTTTAAAATTAGTGTAGAAGTTGATGAAAGCCAACATCACAGCTCACTAAGATCACCTGCATGCAAATAACTTGTTGAAGGTAAACCAAAGAGGGAAGAGGTGGAGCTTGGAAAAACACTAAATGGACTGAGAGAGAAGATATTGCAACAATGAAAAATGTATTGCTATACAATGATGTGTATTTACAATGAGAGAGCCCAAATATAAAGGCCTCAAGGTGTTGGCATTATGTTGTATTTGTCATTAGTGACAACACTTATTCGATTCTGAATGCTTACTGAGCTTATTACTTAGTATATAGTTTATACTGAGCATTCAGTGGTTACTTTGTAAGCTTAGCAATTAAGCAATTCACACCAAGCATTCATGAAGCTATCAAGTGAATAGAGGAAATGTGAAGACCACCAATGTCTACCGAGCTTCTCAGTGTCTACCGTACTTCACAGTGTCTACCGAGCAGTAAGTTTGTGTCATGGAGATTCAGTGTAAATCAAGCATTGAAAGAAGTAGTGTTTACTGAGTGAAGAAAGGTAAACTCAGTGTGCAGTATCTATTGAGTCACCAGTGGTTACTGAGTTCAGAACTACATCGAGTGATTAGTATGGACTAAGCCTTCACTTCTACTGAGTGCATGATGATGTTGAGTAATGCAGTGGATGCCGTGTATCAGAAGGTCACCGAGTTAGTTCAATGAACTCAAGTTATTTACTATTGGGCCAACTTTATAATGTACTTGTTCACTTGTGTTTTGGCTGATCTTGCAATTTTTTAAATTTGAAAGGTATATATGTAAGGTGTATTGTAAGATATCGTATGTATGAAGCAATAGTGAACTAATGTGAAGTAATTTTGAGAAGTGCCTGCGAAGGATTTTTTAGCAGCAATTCAAGGAATACAACAAGGTCAATACAGAGAAAAAAAAGTTATATTTCATCACATAAGTTGATTAGCGCCTAAAAGATCTTATCAACAATCAGTTGTAAGTAGATCCACTACTTCAACTTAACAGGTGAATTAGTTTTCTAAATCCTTTAACAGGGTAGACTTAACAGTCTTTGTATAAATCTCTTAACCAAGTGCATACTTCATTGTATCTTTGTAAATCCTCTAACAAGGTGGACCTAGCAATCCTTTGTGCTCTTAACAGGGCAAATCACTAGAGGTGGTTAATGTAAGCCTTAACGAGCCAACTTTATACTGTAGTAGTGAATTTTTGTGGGTATCATCCCCACCCCAATTTTATTTTCTATTTGGAAGGTTTCTGGGTCATCAAAATATTGCGTTCTTTTGTGTGATGAATGTTTTATCTTTCAATACTAATGAATGCAGTAGCATAGATGAATGTGTGGTAAATTTAAAGGAAAGTTTTAAAGTTACTGATTCACCCCTCCCCTCTCAGTAATTCGTCATATCTTGAATATTTCCAACACAAGGAAGCTTGTAGAACAAGCTGGAAAGTGCTAGAAGATAAGGTTGACAACTAAGCATACGTCCACAAAAGGTGGAATATCCTCAGTCAAGGTGAGGAGATAAGTATGGCTTAGATAGGAACAAACTCCCATATTGTCAACAACTCCTAGACTACAACTCATAAATAAATGCATTAACCTAAGTAAACTTAAGTAAAAGAATAAATAATTAATAAATAATTATTTACTCTAACACCCCCCCTTAAGTGCAACTTAGGGGAATGCCTTAAGCTCACAAAAACTAAGATGAAATGTAGAATGGGTCTTGGCAATGGGGCCTTCTTAGGTACCCATGTAAAAATGCAAAGAAATGCAACCTTTAAAAATGGGGAAAGAGAGAAAACCACATGGGAAAAACCCTCCACCCAAAAGAGGTAAAAAAATCTAGTGAAGGACTAAAGAAGCCTCCAACTAGAGGAATGTCCCAAAAAATAGAAACAAGGAGAAGATCATGAAGAGCATCATTAAAGCATAAAGAAGCCACAAATTATATCATCAGAAAGAAACTACTTATTTGAAGAGCCTCCATGGAAGAAGAAGGCACGAACTGAGCGTGTCTATATGGTAGATGATCCATCTCATCGAAATGCATAGGTAGCCAGCCATTGCAATCGCCTAGTATATAGGATCAAGTACTAAATACATAGTTCACACTACTAAACCATCAAACCAAGGAAGCATTAGAACAATAGAATAACCCCCCCTTAATGTAGATGGGGTGAGATGACAAGCAACTAAAAAAGTGGGCTAAAATCCTCTACAGAAAGAACCAAGAATGATGAGAGTTGAAGAGGTACAAACACCTATAAAGGCATGATCACCGACTCTACATGGGGCAAAAAAAGGAAGAGGGCACAAAAGCGGCAACAACTATCCCCCCATGGTGCTTTATAAAATAATGCAAGTACAATTATCTTAAAACAATGTTCATGAACCTAAAATGCAAGAGTGGCTCTTTATCTTAGTGTGTTTGGATAAAGATGCTTACAAATGATAGCTACAATGATCAAAAAAGGAGAAAATATTATACAAAAGATAGTACAACCCAAAACAAAAGATCCCATGCCATGAAAATGATCCTCAAACTTGGAACACCCAAGATATCCACCATAGAGCAAAAATGCCAAAAACATGATAGAAAGAGCATGGGGTAGAATTTGAAGAAAATTATAACATTTTTGAAAAGATGACAAAACCAACTTTCCAAAAATATAACCTTTTCAAAAAATAGAGATGGGATACAAAAGATATGCTTGCCGGAGTGAAAAATAAAACTTTAGAGTTTGACTACAAAAACAAGCAACAAAACTACATCAAAACTATAAAATACCTACAAGAATGTCTCTATCTTGGAACCACCTTTCCGAAACTTCTTTTAGATTGGAAAAATACCTCTGTATGCTCAAGTTATGGCCAAAAAATTGCGAGTAGGTCAAAAAGGGACTTGGAGTGCTAGTAGGGGTGTTGACGTAGGCTGACGTCAACAAATCATGAGCTTAAAATTGACGGCTTTGTAGCTGTTGCAATAAAAAAGGGGCTATGTGGTGTGCCATGTGGTAGGAAGTTGACTATGTAGCTGATGTGGCATAGGCCATGTGGTAGTTGTAAATTATGTCAACTATAGCTAAAACTCCATGTGTAGGGGTGTTAGCAGGGCCGTAGAGTGGTTGAGCATTGGTGGTTCTACCGGTGGTGGTAGCTGCTACTGGTGGCACCATGGGCCACTAGTGGCAGGGGGTAGGCTCGCCGACAGTGGTCGGGTAGTGGTGTCACTGTGGTGGCACAGTTGATTGTGGTGGCTCTCAGGCTGTGCACTAGCTGCGCGGTGGTGGCTTCGTAGTGGTGCAGTGCGGTGTAAAAAAAAAAAAAATCTTTTTTTTGTGCATAAACATTCATATGATCCATATGGCAAGCCAAGATTAAAAAATTTGCCTCCCAGAGCAACTTTCTCCAAAATCAAATTTTTTTATATGGGTTCTGACTGTAATGGGCCTTTTGAACTCAATGGCAATGTCCGTTTAGGCCCAAAGTGCTCCAAAAAAAGATCTTCCCCCGGATTGAAGAAAAAAAATACAAACAACTAGGGTTTGTGTCTTCGAATCATGACTTCAAAAATCCTTCAACCAAGAAGTACCAGGGAGGCTCTGATACCATGTAGAAGTTGATGAAATCCAACTTCACAACTCACCAAGATCACCTGCATGCAAATAACCTATCGAATGTACTGAGAGAGAAGATATTGCAACAATGATGTGTATCTACAATGAGAGAGCCTGAATATAAAGGCCTCAAGGAAGCTAGTAGAACAAGCTAGAAAGTGCTAGAAGATAAGGTTGACAACTAAGCATACGTCCACAAAAGGTAGAATATCCTTGATCAAGGTGAGGAGATAAGTATGACTTAAATAGGAACAAACTCTAGTGTTGTCAACAACTCCTAGACTACAACTAATAAATAAATGCATTAACCAAAGTAAACTTAAGTAAAAGAATAAATAATTAATAAATAACTATTTACTCTAACAATTAGAACACATTAATCATATGGAAATCATTATATTTTACTTATTTTTAGTCAATAGGCTATTATAGGTCGATATTTCATCTAATATCTGTCCGACTCTTAAAACAACTAGTTGTTTTTTAAAGTGGTTTGCAGTACAGATTGAATCGATGCATTGTGTATCTTTTATTAAATGCAATAGCATGAAAAATTGAGTGCTCCATCTGACTACAATCTTTTGCAATAAAGGTGGAATATCTTTAATCATATTACAATTAGATTTACCAAAGTGGATATTGAGTGATTCAATTGGAGCATTTATTTTAATTCATCGCCTACCTTTTGAAATTTGAAATCATAAAAATGTGGAATACACAAGCACTCCTAATAGGAGAACCAATGTTATTTTTATAGTGATGTCCACATCATTAGTGAATGGTGAGATCATATACACATTTCTAGACAACACATAATGGAAATGGTGAACCTAAGTTTCCCAAATCAACGGTTACCAATCCATGAAAGGTGTGGATGACCATTGGAGATCTGCTAATCATGCAATGAAAATGTTGTACTAAATATTTAATAGCAATTATGTTGGATGGTAAACAACTTGATCCGTCCCATTTTCCATGCCACCTTATGGGGACTATACATGATGGTAGTGGCTATCCAGCCACAAAATTCGTCATGGCTGGATGCACATGCCTTTTATGCCCATGCCTCCATACATCAAATTTTGTACTTGTGATTGGACCATTGGTGTACAGAATGGAAAGCAGAGTCAATCCATTGTCAGAGGTACATTTTCGATCAGAAGTCAGACAATCGAATCGAAGGAAAATTTGATCTTATTAATATTTTCAAATTAATGATTTAATGTTGCCTTACACTTCATTTATCCCTTTTATATGGCATATGTCGCTGATTCTTATTCAAATGTATGGAAAATTTAAAACTCAATATTACTTATAAAATATTTCAATAGAAATATTTGGAAAAATAATTTGTCTTCATGTTATTTTGTTCTAACTTTCCATTCTATTTGTATTTTATTTTTTATTTTAATTTCTAAAAGATTAAAAATATTTGATTAAATTATAACATTTGAAATAAGTCAATACAGAGTTTTATAAGATTCTTTCTATTTTTTAAATTTTAAAATAATTATATTTTAATTTTAAACAATTATTCTTATAAATTTGAGATATTAAATTAGAAAATATTTTTTATAAAATATATATATATATTTAAAAAAAAAAAATATTAAATAGAATGATCATATAATATTTAAAAACTATTACACTAAATGAGAAATTCCATAACTTTGATTAGTTTTGTATAGATATAATTTAGTCTTAACTAATATTCAAATAATAGAGAGAGTGCTGATCTAAGTTTTGGTTTGTGAATTGAAATATTTATATTCATAAATTTTTTAAGCGATCTAATTTATGAAAAAATCATGTCAACAATTGATTAAATTTTGTTTACCCACAAATAGTTAATAAAAGATTATGTTTTTATTATGTAAATAATTATATTTTATTCACAAAAATAAATTAATAAATATGTTTTTGTTGTGAAATTGATATTTCAAAATAAAATATTTCAATTCTCTATATAAAACATCATGAAAAATATTATAAATTATATTTACAAATTTTAGTAACAAAATATAGAGCATTAGCTTTCAAGACTGCATCAAAACCTTTTTAACCCATCTTCAATCCATTTAATATTTCCATCTTAATCAAATATATATTCTATATATTCATCTAATTTTGGAAGTAATCTAATTTATGATCAAATCATATCGACAATTTGTTAAATTTCATCTATTCACAAAATGTTAATAAAAGATTAAGTTTTATTACGTGAAGGCTCAAAATCTTAAGAAATATAATATTGAAATTTGTCATCTTCAAATTCACAAAAATAAATAATCAAATATCATTTTATTGTGAAATTGATATTTCTAAATAACATATTCAATTCTTTATATAAAATATTATAAAAATTAGACAACGTCTCAATTTACTATTTGTATATATCTTAATATATAATACTTTGAGACTAAATTATATCTAGACAAAATTGATTTAAGTTGTGGTTTACTACTCTTATTTAGTATAGTAGTTCTATACTTTTTTCATAAATAATATTTTCCAATTTAGTATAATAATTATTTAATATTAAAATTTAATAATCTTAAAATTTAAATAATAAAAATAATCTTATAAAACTTTGTATTCAATTATTTCAAATGTTATAACTTAATAAGTTTATTTTAACATTTTAGAAATAAAAAATTCAAAACAAAAATAGAATGGAAAGTTAAAATGAAATAACATAAGGTAAATTATTTTTCCAAGTATTGCTATTGAAATATTTTATAAGTAATATTGAGCTCTAAATTTTCCATACACTTGAATAAGAATCCGCTATCAATCCCATACAAAAGGGATAAGTGAAGCGTAAGGCAACATTAAATCATTTATTTGAAAATATGAAAAAGATCAGCTTCCTCTGATTTGACAATCTAACTTCTGATAGAAAATGTACCTTTGCCAGAGGATTAACTTTGCTTTCTGTTCTGTGCACCAATGGTCCAATGACAAGTACAAAATGTGATGTATGGAGGGTATGGGAATAAAAGGCATGTACATCCAACCACATATAATTTTGTGGCTAGATATTCATTGTCATACATGACTTGGAGATCACGTGTTAGTTTTTATCCATTCTAATTTCTTTGCCACTCTATCTGCTCTACACAACTTTGGTTTTGATTGTGTAATCACAATCAACTCAGAAAGAATTTAGCGGGTCTCAGATCCATCAAAGGATGTGGCTATCCTCCAAACAAAATGCACCTTTCGCCAAAATTGAAAAAATAAAAAACACAATGGATTTTGTTGAAATTTTCAGCATTTGTTCTTCATGATATATACTATAATAAAAAACAATAAAAAAATTGAGAAAAAAATCATTGTGTTTTTAGAGATCTAAAGTTTTTTCTTTTTAAACTTTTAGTGCATTTTGTCTGGAGCATAGTGGACACCTCCATCAAATGCCTTTCCTTGAGCTTGCTTTATTCCTCAAAAAAATCCTCCTACATAGAATATAAACACTAATTTAATTGAATACACAGTAAATAATAAGCACAATTTTTTTTTAAAAAGAAGTTGTTCCAAACAATAAAGGAAATGAGGACTAAGCAATGATGAGAATTCATAGAATGCAAGTAAAAATAGCTTAATTTGATTTTGACAAAGTATCAACCATGCTTGTCCATTATGCTTTGAAGGATGTCTATACCCTATTCTTGTAATGCCCCACTAAGGAACCCTAAAGAAATTAACCTAAAGTTTCACTAAGTTTGTCAAACTTTTTTTTTTGAAAGATTATACAACAACAAGAGATAACATAGTGTAGTGGAAGCAATAATTCACATGCATACAAACCATCCATAAATAGATTATGTCTCGTAAGGGTTCCATGATGAAGAATCACATGTATAAGTTTTATTATATATTAAATCTAACACATAACCAAAGTCCACATCATGGAAAAACCACAAGTACAAATCCAATCAAATAATATACAATTACATAAGATGCCACATGGCATAACCAGAATGCATAATCATCCATTGTACAAGTCACAGGGTATGAAAAGCTCAAAGAATATAAATCATGAATAAATACATCACCTCATAAGATCTTTGAAAAGAAAATACAATACAACAGAATATAACCATCCATTAGAAACACAAGATCGAAATGAAAAGAATCAATTGCACAAGTGCATCCAACAATGACATCTAGCTATTGGATCTCAGTGGTATAAGAAACACTACCACCCGACCTTGTGGAACCTAAATGGCCCACTCCCACCATGCTGAGGAGATAATCTCAAGTCTCAAATGGATAACAATCCACAATTCATAACCAACATTTAGGTCAAGGAGATCCTGATAGAAATCTATCTCAAAGGTACCAAGACACGAGTAACATCTAATCGCATAGACAACAAAGACACGTAGGATATCTACTATGCAAGTGGGCAAGTGTTATTGCATGAGCCAACTCTATGGTTACCATAGGAGCCTCTCTAGACTCTACCCCCCTAGTGTCTCTATGTGGCATCAGTATCCTTTTGTACAAACAAGGCATACTAACGAACACTAGTACATTTGGGTTGCATTTTTTACCTAAATTTTTTATGACAGGCCAATTTGGCTTGTCAAATTTAGTTTTTTAAAAAAAAAAATGATTTCGATAATGTCAAAATTTCAACGATCCTTAATTTTTTAGTCAAAATTTTGATGATCCTTAAGTTTTTAGTCAAAATTTTGACGACACTCATGTTTATTGTTGAAATTTTGACGTTGTCAGGATATAAAGATAAAAAATAAAAGTGAAACTTCATTTTATATTCACGTGGAAAAGTGTGGGTGGGAGGGTTTAGTGTTGTTCAAGGTAACTTCATCATTTTTCTGAGTTGGAAGAATGCTAGGGAAGCTAAAAGTCATTAAATTTTGATGGATTATGTTATAACATGATCTTCCCCTTCTTATCCATGTCTTTGTTGTGATCTTTTTCAATGGAAAAGGAAGAAACGGAAAAGGAAAAGGAAGGGTTTTGTATACACAATGTACTACAAGTAGCTTACGTACAACCACATTTAGGGCATGTGGGAGTAGCATGAGGCTAGGTTAGTACAGGTGGCTTAAATATATTAAAGCTCTGGGGCTTTCATTTGATGACGAATCCTTCTATTAATCCATGTTGCAACATACATATCTTGTAATCATAAAATCTTAAGATCTCTTTGTGTTATGATATATGCTCATTTCCTTATGGTATTAGCTTAACAAACCCTTGAAACTATGCATTACCTCCACATAAAACTAGACATCTTGGTTCTTCTTAGTTCCCACCATAGTATGGTTATGCAAATGAAAATGAAGCAATGTAATCATCTCCTTCTTTGTTGCCTGAGAAAATGTGTATTTAATATTTTGATACAAAGATATAAGCAAGCATATCTACATTATAAATGAGTCCATTAGTTATGGTATTGCATTCAATTGATTCATCATTGCGTCATTGATAAGAGTACAACTTATTCTTGTTCATATTATCTCTTTCTTTTGTTTTGTTCATTAGCCTCTAATCCTAAGTTGTCAATGTTATATGCAAATTCTTATAGAGACCTATACAAGCACTCATACGAGATTATGTACCATGTCATTAGGAAGGATACAACACTTACATAATGTAAAAACTTTTATGGCATGCCCAAATATTTGTATAGACCCTAATTATCCAATAGTCAAGATGAAACATGAACACAAGCATATCTTGCAACTCAATATTTTTAATTTTCCACCAAACATCTATAGCTTTACAACATATTAAAAAAAATGGAGATTTCTGAAGGCACCCCAACATAATTCTCCTCACCAACATAAAATTATAATGTTAGCTTATGTATCTAAAATACACTCTACACCAAACTATAATGAGCAATAGCTCATTCTTGAGTAACTCCATACCTAACTTTCACAACTAAAGAATGCAAAATATTATCCTAACATGACATGAAAGACAATTCATTATACAATTGTAAAGGTCAAATAATTAAAAATTTACACCAATTTCGGAGGATGACATACATACTACATTCCTTATCAAAAATTATCTTTGTCAACCTCAATAAGTCATTGAGCTTTGTAATCCACAAATACTCAATTTCATTCAAATGAAAACACTCACAAGGATGTTGAAGGGTCCTCTTTTCAAGGAGCAACAAATGATTTCATCACACATATCTTGTCCTTTTTCACCAAGTAAAGTTCACTCCCCTCACAACATATTTGTGAGTTTAGAACCAATTAATCATGCACCTTAAGGAGTAACACTAAAGGTTCAAATATTGCAACATGATAGCATTTTGTTGATAGTACTAGAAAAATAGCACGTGCAATAAGAACACCTACTATTCAAGTTTGCACCATCCCAAGGCATTCAACAAAGGCAACTTTCTATTTACACCTCTACACAATAGCACATATTGATCAAGTTTGCATCTCATAAGGTTAAACATGCAGTAATAGAAAAAAAACTACAAATTCAAATCTTTTAGCATAACAATAACTATTCATTGACACCATTTCCACAATACATGTGTAATAAAAAAACATACTAGTCAAGTTTACACCCTACAAAAGCATTCAACATAGTAAACTTTCTATTTGTACCTAATTGCAATGAGAACACCTATTGATTAGGTTCACACCTCACAAGTTTAATCAAGCACCATTAGTGAATAGAACTATAAATTCATCCATATCTTTCAAACATGACAACTCTTTATTGTCACCACTTTCATAAAAATATGTGCAATAAGAACACCTACTAGTCATGTTTGTACCCTGCTAAGATACTCAACATAGGAAACTTCTATTTGCATCTCTATGGCATACAAACACTATGGTCAATTTTGCACCTCACAAGCATCCTTGCACCTATAATAATATTATTATTTTTTTTATATCTCATTTGTTATTTTTTTTAATCAAAGTCTAGTTAGCTCAATCAAGGATAAATAACTTACAGAGGGCTCAAAAAAAGGGTCTAGCTCTATGAATATTTGTTGCATTTCTTGCCTCTCCCATTTAAAGGTTTGATGCATGCCCTCCTCCCACCTACCAAATACTCAAAATTATTGTGTTTCATGTACTCCTAATCCTAAAATTATTTTGATCTCCATCACAATTTGGAAAATCAATTCTTTTGGACTTTGCTTCTGTCAACATTTCTTGCATTTCATGCCTCTGCCATTTACAATTCGACAAGTATCCTCCTCCCACCTGATGTATGCTTTAAATGATTGTGGGTCATGTACTTCTAATTCTAAAGAGATGTTGATATCCATCACTATTGGGTCTTGTTTTTGTAGTCTAAGAAACACAAATTGTACTCTTGATCTTATCCTTGTCTGCGCTCATGGCACTGCATATGAAGGAATTATATTTTCACATATGTTTTAGAGCATTTTGTTGTGGTCTAACATTGTTCAATAATTTTTTTAGTCTGTTTCTTAGCGAAGCCATCATTAGGATGTATTATTACATTATTGGTTGGATTTTATATCATTGCTCAAACAAATTTAACAATTATGAGAATTCAAATGTCCATGTATATTGATATAGCATCCAACCATTGATTTCATGATGCATTTTGATGACCTGTTTCTTAGCCTCTTATATAAATAAAATATCAAATTATAATAGATTATACTTGAATATATGATATATGTGATTTTTGATTCTACAATTGAATATTACTATTTAACAATTTAAACTATCTTTGAATGGTTTTGTGATCATTCCTAAATTGAACAAATTGTTGAGGGTTTAAAGAAGCCAATGTTGAACATATGGATGCTAAAAATGAAGATAGTTGTTTTTAGTTTTTAAGATTTTTAGTAATGTGAGGACTTTTTGAAACAAGATGATCCTAAGTTTGATTGATTTAGACCACTTAAGTGTAGAAGGCTATGAAGGTCTCTATAAATTTTTGTGCCTCGACTAAGTCAAGGTAGCAAACTTGGTACTGCTGGCACAACTTAGGGATTTACAAGGCTACCATGGTTACATTTTGTTTTTAAAAAAGTATTTTTGAGTTTAGAGGGTAGATTTCAGATAAGATAAGTTTTTGCTAGCTTTTGTGTATAGTACTCCCAACACAAATCTTACTCATGATGACGAAGGCATAGATCCTACACATGACAAAGGCCTTGATGTGCATCACACTAATAAAGGTACATATTCAATTTCTATTGAAAATTAATTATGTAATTATTAATAAAATTTAACATCTTAAATTGCAATTGGAGTAACCTTTATTTGAAATTTTTTGAGTATGCAGAACATGATGTTAGTGTTGAGCATGTTGAGGTTGGCCCTGAACAAAATGTGATAGTAGATGATGTGGCACTATCAAGTAAAGAAAAATCCTTGTTATGTTCTTTGGATTAATTAAATACTTATAATTTTTTTTTAAATGTTTAGAATTAAGCCCATTTATTTCTTATTGCAGAGGCACATCAACCTTGTCCTCAAAAAAATAAGAGGAAGGCTCATGTCATAAGATCAAAAACACAAGAGCCATAGGAGAATGCCAAAGATAGTCATGATGTTCCTATTAGCCTTTATCTTCAACAAAAGAAAAAACAAAAGAAGAAATGAATGTTAAAAACCTTGTTTGATGATGAATGTGTTGATGGATTTTTATGAATGTTGCTTATTAATGAATTTTATGTCATGTTATTGAATATTGTTATGTGATTATAATGATTGACCTGTTCACAAATTATTGATATATATATATATATATATATATATATATATATATAAATGAATTGTATGGCGTGTTAATGAATATTATGTGAATATAATGATTAATGTGTTCACGAATTATTGATGAATGTTTAAACGTATTAATTAATTGTATATCATGTTAATGAATGTTATGTGATTATAATGATTCAATTATATACTTCTAAAATGAATGAATGAAATATTTACTTAGTTATTAATGGGGAATTTAGAGTGATTATAGGGGGGGAGAGGCCAAATGAGCTTCCACCTTCACGTGGTTGGCCTCGTTAAGTAGAGAATATGAAAGGATTCTCAAAACTAAGCTCAGCTCAAACTAAACTTATCAACACTAAACACCAATATACGGTCCCATCAATTCTTTCCAAATGCCTTACCAACTTGACAATCGAATAAAATGTCACTAAATCATCATAACATCTTCTAAATAGGATAAGATGGATCAAACTCATTTGTTGATTACAAAGGCTTTAAGAACAAACTCCCAAAGGAAGCTTTACCATTTCCATCACAATATGATTTGAATGTCATACTATGATTGTGGCATAATAGTGACACATGAAAGGATCCAAACCTTCCCAATGCGCACTTTAAACCAAATAATTAACCTCAATGCACTTCAAGGTTAATCACAGTGTTTTGTTCCCAACCATACATATCTAACTTTAATGAATCAATATATTACTATGACTGCCACTGTCATGGTCAAGACAATACGATAATGTCTTTTCTACACAAGGACTCAAAATAACTTAAAAGCCATTTCCATCCAACGTGAGGGTTCATCTCATTAAACTTCATGGAATAATAAGATACTATCATTTCTTCCATGTTGATGTAGACATGTCTAAGATTCTTCCTTGGTATTGTGAACACTCCATCCTGCTCACTACTCTTCATCTGGTCAGATATCTTTATTTTCATCATCCCAACTGCATACATTTGTAAACTCACCAAGTATGCCACCCAAAGACACTCTTTTGTCTTGGTAGCAACAACATATCCAATCTCCATTCTTGGAGCATAAACAACCTCCACAATCTTCTCATGACCCATCACTAACACCATTAATGCATCCTTTTCACTGAGATCATTTCTTCTACCAAATTGTCACTTACCTCGTACCATTCCTTTGGCAGTATAAGTCTTCATTCGCCATCAAGGTTACATCATTAGCCTCATTAGCTATCTCTTTATCTATAATATAGCTCTACCTTCTTTCCTCACACAATTTTCTCCTATTCTAGTCTTACTATTTTTTCTTCTTTCCATTACTCAACAATCCCTTCAATGTGTTGTTATATTAGTCAAAACATATAAATCTTCTTTAAATGCTGATGATAAGTGTAATTTCCTCTAGAATAGAATTCCTTAGTACTTAAATGCAAAAATTTAGGAATCAAATATATGATTTATGGAGGGTCCTCTTGCGTGAGGCATTTTTTATTTGTAGGTTTTTCCCAAGGATGGTTCCATTCATATATTTCAGCTTACAATAATGAAATTATTCTTCTAAGATTTGGAAATGAGTTTTATAAGATAAATCATTTGGATAGATCTAGATTGTATTTTAGCTTACACCATTTTTACAACTATAACATGTATTTCTTATTCCATTACATCAAATAGCCTCTTATTACCCCTTTAGACTCAAACATCAACTAAACTCTAAAGCTATCCTTGAACCCATCTATTAGCCCTTGTTAGGCCTATTTGCCCATATTGGTAACCTTGAACAATTTGACATGTTTTTAATTCAAATTTTATTCAAATGGCTCTAATGGTCATGGTTACTTTGGATCACTTTTGTGAAATATGTCAAAGAATGTGTGGTGATTCATGTGTTGCTTCTTAGACCCAATTACATTTTTAAGGAGATTACATTTAGATGTTGACAATGTTGTTAAGCAACATTGAAAACTTTTTGCATTTTGCAACGAATTACACCCAAACCATTTTAGACCTCATACAATAGGTGAAATATGATTTGAAAATGTTCCCAACACCTAAGAACACTAAATTCTACCCTTACCCCCTTCACCAGTTTGACCATGATGGCTTATATATGCAACTCAGGCCAATGGTTTTACAATTTGGGTCATTATTACATATCACTTGTTCTATAAATCTGTATTTTGGATTAAACCTATATTTTGGATTATTTTTTTCCATTTTTCTTGGTTTTAGGCAATGCAAAAGGAGGCCCTAGTTGAATATGCAATCTCAATTTATATGCACAGGACATCAGGTGGAGCTAAAAAATGCAACATGTTTTCATTTTTTATGCAGGTCATTAATATAAATGTGTTGGGTTTTTTCAACTACCCCTATTGTCCATGCATGTGGAACATTGTTGCACACACATTCATGATTCATAGTGGTTGAATCTTATCTTGGATGGGAGGGAGAGAAACCAAAGGCATATGGATGCTTAAGTGGCTACAGACAATGATTCTTCACTATTTGCATTCTATCGCTGAGTTCTTTTTTTTACTATTGCTACATTCTACATTTTGATGTTATTAAAAGTAATGTTGTGTTTCCGTTGTTGAAATATGTCATGCCTTCATTCACTAAAATTGATCTCTATGAATTGCAACCATATTGGTAAAATTTTGATCTCAGTCTTATTAAAGTTGTTGTTACAACACTAATTGATCACGATTTCATTGTATTTGATTGCAGGGTACCGAGCAACAAAACTAATAAACTTAAGCTAGAGTGCTCAAGTTTGACAATATTGATACTTGAGGTTTGTGACTGCACTAGCAATCCCTTTTATTAATTTATGATTTGGTTAAAACAATAGTGGTTTTAAATTTCCCTATTAAAAGCATTTTAGTTATAACTAATTTTTGTATCATGTCATTATTGTAGATGGGGATGGTTGAACTTTGAAGTCTCTAATACGATTGGATCACTTCTATAAAATGATAGGGATCAATCACTCTCCCCATAAAAAATGTTGAAAGCACCATCATTGTAGGTAATCCTATCTTTAATCGATATATTGAAGAATGTGTAGTGAGTCATGTGTTGCTTCATAGAATGTTTATTTCACTTACTCTTTCATAGAAATCTTAGTTTTCTTTGGTAAAAAGAAAGTAGCTTGCAATATGTGTAGGATTTTCTAAAAAATATAGGGTGAATAGCTTACTAACAAGGACCAGGTTGGAAGAAGCTGCTAGAAGATGTTATTTCAAGAAGATGTTTATTCATCCCGATTCTCCTCAAGTAGCATTTAATTCAAATTAAATATGATTAGTAATTGAGTCTAATCAAAGGCTTGAGTCTAATTCTGAGTCTAATTTTCCATTGAAAAGTTTTTTTAAAAGTAAACAAAAAGGTGTTTTTTTGACCAAATTCATGCATTTTTATGTTTATTAGGAATCTTCTATGTTTTGACATGCATTTGTAGGCATTTAGAGTGAGAATCAATAAGTTGCAAAATTGACAAAAAAAAAGTTGTCATGCAACAATTTTTGTTGCTAAGCAACTTTTGCCTTCCCAAAAAATTGCAAAAGTTGCTCAATAACAAAAATTGTTGCATGGCAACTTTTTTTTGTCAATTTTGCAAATTTTATTGATTCTCACTCTAAATGCCTTCAAATGCCTTCGAATGCCTACAAATGCATATCAAAACATAGAAGACTCCTAATAAACATAAAAATGCATAATTTTGGTCACACCCTAGCATTGACCAACATTGACTAACCCAGATCTTGATCAACAATTATGATTGAGACATCATAACTGTTCAATACTATGTAATAGTTATGTAGATTGATGCAGAGTGCACACAACAAAAACTTCTATGACCTTGGTCAATCTTCCAACATGCACAAATGTACCATTAAGTGGAACAATAATCACTAGATATGAAACTCCAATATTAATTCAAACTTTCACTTTTCCTTTCTGATGCAGGAGCTTTTAGTGGTTTTCTGATGCATGATCTTTTAGTAGTTTTTTTAAAGCTTTTAATGTTTTTCTTAGTTTTTGGAAAGTTGATTTTTATTAATAACCTTGAAATATTACTTCGAATTTTTAATATTAGTTGGCAGTTCATCTTATCTTAGTTTAGGAAGCTTCACAAAAAAATCCAATTTTTTTAAAAAATTATCAAAAATGGCAAAAAATAGTCTTATGAAAAAATTGCCAAAAATGGTAATTTTGGATTTGTATTTCCTCCCATTGTAGGGGGAAGAGAATTGAGAAGATGAATAAAGAATAATTTGGAGTTTTAATATTTATTTTTGTGTTCTTTCTCTCTTATGTTTCTATTAATTATTTGAGGAATTTTGGTTACATCATCTGGTGTTAGAGCACAAAAGTTCTGGGAAAAGGAGTTTTTGTGGTTGTGTGGTTTTGAGTTCATATAGGTTGAGAAGAGGAACTAGTTTCCTAAAGACTGGGTAGAGAAGATAAAATACCTAAGTTGGGGCAAAGACAAAGCAGAAGCAAAGTTAATGGACCTGTTTGAAGAACTAGATTTATTGACGAAGTATTTGCATAAGAGGAGAGAGAGAAAGAACTAGATTTATTAATATTTTGAGGTTATTAATAAAAATCAACTTTTCAAAAACTAATAAAAACATTAAAAGCTATAAAAAAACTACTAAAAGATCATGCATCAAAAAACCACTAAAAGCTCCTGTGTCACTTTCCTAGGTCTCCCTTTTACTCCTAAGGTCTGCCTTCCGTGATAGTCACAACAACACTCAAAG
Source organism: Cupressus sempervirens (assembly GCA_028749045.1). Lineage (NCBI taxonomy): Eukaryota > Viridiplantae > Streptophyta > Pinopsida > Cupressales > Cupressaceae > Cupressus > Cupressus sempervirens. The sequence goes on from CM053791.1 coordinate 621,085,823, forward strand.
TAATGACTCAAGTCCTTGGGCACTCTACACTTGTTTAAATGATGGATTTATCACAAATACCAACAATCAAAACTCCTTGCAAAGTTTGGACACACAAACTATAATTTTGTGGCTTTTAGCATTCTTTCCATGTAGGTCTCTTCTAGCAATGATTCCTCTAAAACAAGGGTAAGGTAGGTTTGTGGACTTGGAAGGCCCAAGAAATTGGGGGTTGTGGTGGAATTTGATAAGAATGTCCTCAAAGAGAGGCATCGAGAGAGGTCCTACTTTCAAAGTTTTTCATTTAGCACTTATTGCATCTAATTGATGCCCAAGGGGTGAAGGATGTCACTCAAACCAAAACTACTATAGTGGACTACTCATTCTTATCAAAGATGAGATCATGTGATTCATTTGACCTTCTATTTATGAAATTTGGGTCAACGAATTTGACTTATAATCTGAACAGTTGAATCCTAATATGCTTGTGAGTGCTCATTTTTGGTATAAGAAGAGAAGTTAAAAAGTGTTGTATTGTTCGATATTTCAATAATGTACAGGTAATTCCTTTTGGTTCCTCTTTTGGGCATCCCTGGAGAATTATAATTCAATCATCTAGATGTTACATTGAAATCCTAATTAAACTCATAAATGTAGCATTGTGGTAAAAAATAATTATGCCTTACTTGATAAGAAAAGAATTGGATGTGAATGATGAAAGAGAGAAGATCAATAAGGAGAGAGGTTGAGCCAAAAGACAAAACAAAATAGATCAGGTTGTGTTGAGGCTAATAGAAGAGAGATTAAACAAGATGAACACAACTGAAGGAGTGAAAATGGACTTAGAGATAGATGGAAGCCAAACCCCATGATTGATTGAAGGGTTTGTGGAGTATTGGCAATGAAGGCACAATATATATATATATATATATGCTAATTGTCTTAACCAAATGGTACTATTAATGACTATGATATGCCAATAACATATGTAACAGTAATATGATTTATGGCTCAATAGGAACCAAGGGTTGACACTCATATGACTGTTATTAGCCTGATACAATTAGCCCATTTAGTAGCAATATTATAGTCATTAATGCTCGATACAATGATAAGAAATCACAAGATATTTGGTGAATATACAATCCAATCTGATCACATACTATTTTTATTTTATTTTTAAATCTATGGTTTTCATCAAAATTTTGACACCTAATAGTCACTATTTCGATAATGCCAGTTATCAATGACATGACAAACTTGTTGATGAAAATCTCAATGTCGTCAATATTTTGGCGTGGCCTACTATCGAGGGCATGGCAAGCTCATCAATTATAATTTTCTAAATGTCAATCATTTGACGTGAACGCTCATCGATAACAATTTCAGAATTGTCAATCTTTCGATGTTTTGTACTAATGGTATAACGTCAGCTTGTGACAGAGATTGGGATGATTTTTGATGGAGTCATTTGTCAATATATCAACAGCAATGGGTTACGTCAAAATTTTAACAAAATTATAGAGACCATATTTTTTCAATCTTTGTGAGTCAAAATTTTGACCAACGCTTGTCAAAAAATAGGTCTAAATTTACTAGTGGAAGTAAGGTCCCAACCAAGCATCCTCTCTACTCCCATCCTAGCCTATACTAGCACTCAAAGCATGGGTGAGGAAAAACATTAATTCTTATTAATTTATTTTAAATCCATTTAATGAAATATTATCACTTATTAAAATAACTTACAATGGGTTACCTAGGCACCCTCTTTAGGGCTACAACCTCCATTGCAAGCCACTTCTGAACATACACATAGATTACTTATCCTAAGCTCATAAAAATTACAACTCATAAAATTACAAATTTCACCTCAGTCCTTTACAAGAAACTAGAAACCACCTATAGATAAAACACAATATTTGCCTCAGTCCTATGCAAGCAACTGGAAAACTTCAAAATATAACTGATCAAAACTCAAATGCTATACTAGGAAAAATCACACCAATCACCTCAGTTCTACACAAGAAATTGAAAAGCACTAACAAACATCTAATCAAAACTCATTGTATAAATATGTGAACACATCACAATGGTCGAGTATAATAGATCACGACCAAATAATAACCATAACATCATCACAGACCAAAAACCCCCAAGGCTCTGGTAAACATCCTGATTGGTCAACATACTAAGTCAAACCTAAAACCAACATTAGTAAACCATAAATCACATCAAGTATATAACAAATGTAGTTTCTATAATTTGTTTGGTTTTGAAAACATAAAATTTTGATTTTAAAAAATAGGATTCTAGTTTCCATTCCCAAAATGTCATAAATCCTAATTTTTTTGAATAAACAAAATTAATATAATTTCCCTAATATTAGAAGCCATTTCCTTATAACTCAATCTATTTTTCTTTAAAAAAAAAAAACCCTTAATTTAAAAAAAATTAAACTATTTAACAATGACTCATGACAAAGTATTATTATTATTAAAATTTTATTAAGTATAATTCAATTTAATAATAATAATTATTAAGTTACTAATACAATATTATATAAATATATTATTTATTAATAACAATAATCATTAAATTAAATAATTAAATAATTATTAATAAAAATAATAATATTAACAAAAATAATAATAGTATTATTATTAACCTTTAGTAATATTAATATTAATATTAATAATAATATAATAATGAAAAACAATATAATTTTTTGCAAAAATCACATGCAATTTCCAAATCGCATTCCCCAATTTGGAGAGGTTGCTAGTCAATCAACTGCTTGGGCAACTGCTACTTTGGGAGTGCTCATTGCCATCACAGTCGAGTTGCCTTTGAAGCCGTGGTGTGGGGGGAGGTCATGGCCCCTCCTCACTCTCTTTTTAAAAATAAATAAATTTATAGAAAAAAAAACAATGCCCCCCTTCTCCAATTCAAACACGATTCCCAAATACAGGTATAAAAAAATGCAAATCTCATACATGTCATAAAAATTATCACAATAAATAATTATTGTGGTAATACACACACATACACACACAAATCTATCAATATAGATCTAATAGGAAAACAAATACAACTATCAATTTGTAATTTTAAATACAAGTATTCTTTTCCAAACACCTTCCCAAATCCATACAATCAAATTATGAATCCCCAAATTTATCAAACAAGGGTTTCCAATGTCAAATTCTTTCAAAAATATTTTCAAGAATGGTAAATTTCAACACAAGGGTTTCAACTCTAATTAAGTTTTGAAAACAGATTCATTTAAACATGGAGAAGATAGAGAGATTTCAAAGAGAAAATTACTATGCAAAACTCACAAGATCCTACCTTGATATGATGCTCAAAGCTCACAAGAAATTCTCATACTTTCAAAAACCCTCTTTCTCGAAAATTGGCTCCTCCATACCTATGAGTGGAGAAATGAGCTATGGTTTCTTAATAAAGAGCCTTCTCCCTTTAGGGTTTTGGTTTTGCAATTAGGTGAACCCTTTTTCTTTTATTATAATAATTTCATGTGTAAACTTTTTGCATTTTAATTAAAATAACTTATTAAATTAATTTTCTCTATCTTCAATTAAATCACAAGACGTCTTTAATAATATATTTATTAACTTCACTAATAGTATTATTTAGAGTTTATTGTTAAAATGAAACTCCTAAATAAATTATTATTATTAAATTAAATAAATATAATTATGCCAAAATTATAACTTTAATTAAATCTTTTAAATTTTATTCTTTTATTTAATTAATTTCTCAATCAATTAAATATAATTAAATATTGATTTTTCTTTATAAATTTTTTGTTAAATTAAATCATTTAATATTCTCTTAATTTGATTTAATTTTAACTGAAAAACAGAACAGACCCATAAAACTAAATAAGAAAACCCATCATTAAGACAAAGTACTAAATCAAACTCATTGGTCAAAATCTCGAATTCACATCACTTGACGAATTCAAAAGGGTAAATAGCTCAGATACTTGTCCTATTTTCTAGGACAAATGGCTTAGGGTTAGGATTTGGGTTCAAGAACTATCTCCCCTCTATTACTATTGAGATACTATGATAGGACATGCTCATCCTGGCATTTCAGGGAAGTCAATGTCTAGTAGCTACAATCTGCATAAAATTTGAGCATGTACATATACATATAAATCTAAACTAAATAGGAAATGGTGGGAAGTGGTGCATCATCTAGATCTCGACTAGCAGGTGACTACAACTCCCTCCCTTAACCACATCAAAAATGTCAAACATAAAGTAAAACATACACATACACCACACACATGCCAGTATGGGGTAAGTATCCATAGAAACTACATATAAATCATCCATCTAACTATCATCACTATATAAACATACATGTATCATCATTGAAAGAATAACCACGAATACATCAAATAACTGAGTATCAAGTAGCTCATCACATATATAAACTGAGTATGAAATAACATCTAATCAAATATATTAACCAAGTGCAGCTAATCATAAAACATAACCATAAAACTAGCCTAAAAGAGTTCGACAACAAACATGAAAAGTAAACTAGGGATAGGCATTACAATTCTACACCTTCATTTTGGCATGGCAAGACCATGCTCGAAAAAGATGTAAACCTAGTATTACACATGTCTATTCAATTTTCTTGGTGTTTTAAAAATATTTTCACCAAATTAATCTTTTTGTATGAATTTTAAAATCACTTATTATATATTTTATGCTTTAACATTCTATATTTTTTAGTATAATATGAATTATTATATATTTTTTAAATTTCCATATGTCATTTCGATTCAAACAATGCAGTCACACTTAATTATGAGAGATAAAAGTTATCACGAGCAATCACACCTTGGTGTGCAATGGGTAAGCTAAAGATATAGAAGATCAACTTTGAAGAACTATATAAAGAGAAGAGGGTAAATAGAGAATAATAGAATTACACGTCAAAAATAGTACAATAAGAGATTTTATTTTCTATTAGAGGAGATGCATGCGTAACAATCTCAAATGTTAAATGTGTGCATTGTGGATGATTAAAAGTTTTCAATATGGATAATTAAATGTGTCCAATGTGGATGATTATATGTAATATCTAGAGTAAGAGCTATATACATATAACATCAATGATGTTCTTAAGTTGATTGAACTACTTTACTAGTATATTGAAGGTTTGTAAGTGCAATTAGTAGTTGTTTAACAAGCATGAGTAGAATGAATGATTTCTAAAGAGAATGAGATATAAGAGGGGATGAAATGGTAGGAGAAGAGAAAATCACACAAAAAATATAGATTGTCACAATTTAATAACATAACAAGCTACACATACACAAAATAATTATTTCACTAGTTTCCACTAAAAACACACCTTACCTAAACTTTATTCAACTCACTTACACTTAAATATTCCCTGCTAATGTTTACAGTTAATTGTAGGCATAATTTCATATTACATCAAAATTATCTAGAATATGTAGTTACATTGTGCATTGACCGAGGTCAAGATCGAGAGAGAAAATGGACAATATAAACATAGAAATAAAAGAGAATGAGAGAGGTAGAAAGTTATATATAGAGAGAGGCAGGCAAAGGGAGATATATAGTGATAGAGAGGGATAGAGAGATTAAAAGATAAAGATAAAGACATTTTTAGAGAAGATAGAACACATAAAGAAGAGAGAATGGGTGAGGTAGAAAGTGATATAAACAAAGAGGTAGACAGAGTGGTGCAAGGGCACCCAGTCAAAGCTCCTTTTTTTAATTTCTAGCTTTTATTTTTGCATGTACTGACTCTAGCCAAGTCAGGAGTGCGAGTTTAGACTTTTCAAGGTCATGTTTAAGTTTGTTCCTAGGTGGAGTTGACTAGGTTCAATCCACTCTAGGTGGTTTGGTTTTCTTGTTTTAAGTTGTTTGTCTTTTGAGTTAGGGGTTGTGGATCTTATGCCCTAGGAACCTAAGAAAGGTGTGGTTTTGAGTTATATTTTCCTCTATGATGTTTATACATCCTTATTCATAGGTTGGAGACTATACCTTGTCATTTGGAAAAAAGTTGAGGAAAGATGTCAAATGAGGCAAAGTTGGCAAATAGGTGAAAGTGGTCTATATCATGTGAATTGATGTTTTAAAGGCTAAATCATGCCTAGACATCATAAGTCATAATGGAAAAATTTGGAAGTTCCCAAATGAAGGAAATCAAAGTTGCTCAAAAATGCAAAAGGTTGTCAAAGTTGTCAGTAATTCTGAAAAGTTGCTTGACAACTTTTTGACAGAAAAGTTGCATAACGCAAGAAAGAGGTTGATGGTTATCCTAACTATTTGCAACCTCTTGAGGAACTTATAAAAACCACAAAATGATCCATTCCAAGGGTTGGACATTGTAAGAAGGAAGTTTTGTTTTTGAAAACCATGAATTTTGCCCCAGTTTTCATAGTTTTTCATGTTTTGGATTGCGTGTTCACAATAATGGATTGAAGATTGAATTTTTGCATTAGATTATTGAAGTTCATGCTTTTACAATTACTTTTGTTTCAGATTACTAGTTTGTAGGGTTTCATTTGAGGGTGTTTTGAAAATCTTTTGTATATACTTTGTGTGTTGATCTAGTTGTGACAGTTTTCACAAACATGGCTCCTCCATGAGTTCCTACAGTGGATTCATCATGGCCTTAAGGAGAATGGAGTGGGAGCTAGTGTACATTATGTATATAGATTCTTGGGCCCTAGAGAATTGGTTATCCATTTTTAATGTGATGTCCTAGGCAAGTCATAGTCACTTGGTTAGGCAATCACAATGTTTTCAAGAGGCTTTTGGAGGTTTGAATGTGTAGGAAAGTTCAAACCAAGAGTTTCAGAATGGAGAGGGGTGAGTGGAGTTTCTATATGCAAGAGGAGAAAGTTCCAAGACATTTTTTCTAATGCATTGAATAGACCCTAGGTGATGTTGTCTTTCCTAATTTGAAACCCTTGATTATAGGCATCAAAATTGCTTTTAGGTGTACGAAGAGCTTGGGGACTTGAGACCCACACAGTCTTTTAAGTTTTCCAAAAGGGTACTCAAATCCATGATTTTTTTACCACCTTGTTTAGAGAAATTTGAGGTTATAGTCCAAAAACCCAAGTTGGAGGGCTAATTCAATTAGGCATGTTTTTGACAGTTTTGGAGTAAATACAAAGAACTTGAGGAAAACTTGTGGGGTTTGAGTCTAGAAGCCTAGGTGAGGTCTAACACCTCATGTACAAGCACCTCACTCCATGTAGTTGAGGAAAAGAACAAGATGGGTCATGAAATTGAAGTGAGCAAGTTAGCTTGTGGAGAAATTTGGTGTATGAAGAAGCAAAAATCCCTGGTGTAGGTAGATAGTGAGAAGTTAGAGGATAGGATATAGTTACTCTAGATGTTAGCATACTAAAGTAAACCCTAATAGGTTAAGAGAAAGGTTGAAAAAGTCTTGGAGAAGATATGGACTAAGCAAACAAACTACCTAGTCTCACATCACATAGGGAGATATATAGTGATAAAGATGGATAGAGAGATAACAAAATAGAGATATATACGTTTTTATAGGTGTGCAAACATCCTTATTCCAAAACTATTCTTTATACCTTATATTAGGAAATTAGTTTTTTGCAATAGGATCTTATTATTACTCATCTACTAACTTATCCAAGTTTGATGTTTCATTTTTGCTCTATTTTAAATCTCTTTAAACAATCTTGCCATTCATAAATTTAATCACTATTAATTCAATCATATCTTATATTGTTAGAATTTTCCATCCAAGTCTCATTTAGATTAAGAGTTTAATTTTTTTTCATAATTTATGTATATTTATATTATCTTTGGTCAACTCACATATGCTACATTATTAGTTGAATCCTAAGATATGAGAAACATTACCTAGATTTGTAATGAGCTTCCTATGAATCCTAAACATACTTATTTATTCCTTTCTCTATTCTTAAAAGAAACTTTCTATTTAGACAACAAACTCTTGTTTGAATATCTATAAGTTAATAAATTCTCTCTCTATGTATATATTTCATTTGCAACTTTTGAATATTGTGTTTCTTATCATATTGTAGTTATGGTTTTGTTTTTTATTTTTGAAAATTAATATAATATAATAAATGACATATATATATATCAATTATTTAATAACCTAAATTAAATTATAAAATCTATTAACAATTGAAACTACAAAATAAAATTATTTAACATTTTTATACATATTTAAATTATTTAATAAAAAATAATCTTACTTTAAAATGTTATTGTATGTAAAACAACTCATAAAATAGGAAATATGTTATAATACATTTTTATCATTCAAACTTAGAGAAAAACATAAAAAAGGAACCAACTTAGGTTTATAAGTATCATCCATCATGCATGATTTGTTGTCATCATATTATTAATGTATAAATGAATGTCTTCCTCATGACGATTCCTCCCAAAATGATCAATACTTAAATTGTTTTTATGCCTAACTTGGCCTTTGTGGGGGAAAGTGGTTATGTATATTTTTCCTTAATCTTATTCCATTTGTAACCTGATTTATGTGACAAGATTATGTATCGTGATTAATAATTAAATAAGTAAATTTATGTGTTTTTGATCATTTTTTGTTTCTTAAAGATTGAATTGTAATTCTGAAACAAAATAGCCATGACCGCAGATTAAACAGATAAAATTTAATGAAACAAATATTTATGCTCTTTAGCAAAATAAGAGTATGGTTTTATTATACATGGGGTCTGAATGACAGAGTGACTAATACAACCCCACTTTATGATTGACAACCCTTAATGATGACAAGACAAGTGTAAAAAGAGCAAATCAGGTGGAAGAAAAATGGACCGTTGTGATACATTCTATGATCATCGCGATTTACAACCGTTGATGTTAAATATGAGCTTCTTCGTCTCACATAGGGAAACACCTTCGACGTAATTAAAACCTCATTTTTTAGTATGAGCTTAAGTGTGTGCATTTCTACATTTTCTATTAATTTATATGTGTACATAGGTTTTAGTATTGGCATCTTCTTACTATACTTTGATGATATACTTTTTAAATATAAAAGAATAATTTGAAATAAAATTTATATTAATTTTATAAAATAATTGAAATAAAAAAATGTTATTATAAAAATTTATATTTTTTATATTTAATATTTTTAAATTTGATTAATTAATAAGATAGAAATAAGAGATAAAATTGTGTTCTTTTATCGTCTTTCGGTTGAGTCAAACCAGATTCATGATTATGTCCCTCTCTACTTGTTGCTTCCAACTTGCAAGAAACTCTAAAATTTTGTGATGTTCGCACTTTAACCATTCTTCCGATAACTTAAAAACCCTAACTGCAATCTTGGCCACAAAATTGAAATTAGTAAATAGGAAAAGAAAAATGTTAGTTTGTTCAATGATTTTACAACACCATCTCTTCGAATCTCTCCTTGTATACCCTCCTCCACCTATGTTTTGATTCAATTTTCCAAATAAACTATTTTATTTTTATTAAATTAGAAAATGGCTTATCAATATAATGGAATGACTCATTTTGTATATAATAGGAGTTTCCTATTACATGTGATTGAATTCCTTATTGTTTTTCACATTGTTCTTTTCACTCACATTTATAGATTATAGAAATGTAGATTAATGAAACTTATACGCAAATTATATCTAATTTTATACTAATATTTTAGTTTGATAACCACATTATTTTTAATTTTTTCTTATCATTTTCAGTCTTTTTCTTTGAAAAATAAACATTGTTATAATTATAAATTTTTGTTTAATTCTTAAATTATAACTTTATTTTTAGTCAAAGGAAATAGTTAGAGAATTGGAAGAAATATACAATAAAACAAAGCAAGAAGGGAAACTAAATTTAGGAGCATGAGAAAGAGAAAGGAAAATTCTAGTCAACCTAAGCAAAACTTCAGAGAAGGAAGTAGAGGAAGGAGAAATAGTGGAGGTAGAAGAAGATATAAACTTGAGAACAACCCAACAATGTTTAAACATAAGAGGACAAGTTCAAGAGCACACAAAAGAAATAATGAAAATATAAGTATGAAAGGAGTTGCAACATATGACATAATAGAGAAGGTGAAATATATGTATGAACTTGAAAGAAATGATTTACTAAATTTAGAAATAGAAGATAAGATTAGTAGGATGAAACAATGTAAAAATTGTATGCAACAAAACTTATTTATAGAAGACATAAGAGAGAACAATTGATTACATACAAGGTTAAGGACATCATGTTGATACACAATGACATTTGCAATCAACTTATCTTATGGGAAAAGGCTCATAATTTGCACATGGACATGCAGGAGAAAAATTTGGGGAAGATCTGAGCACAAACATGAATTTATCACTTGAAGGGGATAAGATACATGAAAGTCAAAAGGGGAAGACATGAGAAGATCCAATAGGGCTAGATACAACAATGAGAAAGGAAAATATCAATAAAAATCCTTTAGAAATATTGGAGGATAATAGTGGCAAGTCTAATCAAGAACTAGGAAAGGAAAAAGGTTCATCATTACTTCTAATTAGCCAACCAGATACAATTGATCAAGAGGTATAAATAGGCATAGACTATAGGAAAAATGAGACTAGAAAACAAGATAGAGCAATTTTTAAAAAAAAGAAAAAAAGAGGAAACAACTCATAATTATAGAACAAGAGATGAGTTCAACATATACCATGGGATATGGTGAACCAATGTCAGAGAAAAACATAGTCTTAGGAATTTAAGTAGGAATAGGGTAAGATAAACATATAGATATAACAACAATAAAATACTATAATAAAGTTATAAAAAAAAGGAAATGGAATCTATTCCACCCTTCTGAGAAAAGAGAAGAGAAAAGAGAAGGAGCTTGCAGATATATTCCTATTGAGGTAGAGATGTTTTTAAGGGATTTTGAATTGATAAATCAAGAAATCATAGATAACTGGAGTTTAGACAATCTAGATAGGAATAAAGTAGGAAAAAACCAAAAGTAGAAGGAGTTTGAGATCCAAGAAATAGAAGAATTTTAGTAAGACATGGAAAAAATAAATGGTGGAAATAATCAATTAGTAGGTAGAGATATGGATGAGGATGACAAAGCATTTAGTAACAAAATTATAAAAGAACTAGAAAAAGAACATTTAGATAAAGAGGAAATGGCTCTATTATTGCAAGTGTACAATATGCTAGTAAAAATGTAGATACCCTTGGTATTATGGCAAATTTGTAAGTCTTAGAACATCCAATATGTGGAAAACAATAGAAAAAGGGGAAGAAAATCCTTACTTGAACTTAGAGCAACTACAGTTTTGGCTAATAACCAAAAAAAGATTAACGACCTTATGAATGTAGGGAAGGGGAAGTTCCTTCCAATGGAGTCATGAAGCTAACAACATGGAATGTTAGGGGCCTAAGTGCCCCTAACAAAAAGTGCACACTCAAGTGCATTCTAACCTTATTTGAGTCAAATATAGTATTAATACAATAAAAAAAAATGTAACAAAGAAGAAAAAGAAAAACTTAGAAGAAAATTGGGATCTTGAAAAATAGAACTCATTGATTTAGCTGGGGCCTCAAGTGGGATTGGTATTATATGGCACCCAAGGAGGGAAAATTTTACACTAGTTATATTTGAAAGAAATTAGATGGCAGGGGGGAGGGGGGAGGAGTAACAAGCTCCAAAAGAAAAAATTAGTTCCTACTTATCACACTGGTAAAATTTGACTCATTTTTCAACAAAAATTAGTCAAATGTTTTACTCATGTTGGTTTAATATTTGACCAATCGGTTTGTCACTATTTTTATCATTGAAAATTTGACCAAAGCTTGTATTGGTTGAAATGTCAATGATTTATTTGGTAGAAATTGAATTCTTTTGTCATTGCATCCTGGTGAAAACATTGGTCAAATTTGCCATCAAGATTGGTCAAAAGTTCCACTAGTGTTGATCGATGCATTGGTCAAAATGTTGACAAATCTTTGGTTGAAATTTCCACCAAGATTGGTCAAAAGTTCCACCAATGTTGTTCAATGTATTGGTCAAATTCTTGAAAAAATCTTTGGTCAAAATTGCCACACATATTGGTCGAAAGTCCCACCAATGTTGTTTGATGCATTGGTGGAAATTTTGACCAACTTGTTTTATTTAAAAACAAATTTGTTTCTTTGAAATTGCTAGACATGAAATGTCTAATAGTTTCAAAGTAGTGCAAAGGCAAAGATAACTATCTTCTAGCCAACTATTTTATGTCATCACAGCTTCATGACTTCATTTCTTCATTGACTGTGTAGACCTGCGAAGCTGCGAAGACAACTTTTAAACATTGATCACTCCACTGATTGCTATGAAACAATGAAAACCACTAGACCAATTGTCATTGCACCATCATGACTTAGGTTCTTAACTTAGCAAATAACCTTGCGATGGTGCGAAGAATGACTGCACAGCTATGTAGCCTTGACCAGGGTTTGCACTTAACTCATTGCGACAATGTGAACAATGCATTTGATATCATTGCCATCTTGACATGACGTTAACCTTGATAACTTGTGATGGTGCGAAATGGACTGTTCTAGTTAGCTTTTGTGTCGTCGTAACTTAAGGTGGCTCTTCAACAGTGCTACAACCATACATCATAAACAATTTATGTAGAAAAAAAAGTATTTTTCAAACAATTTATTTTACAAAGAATGAAAAAATACAACCCATTGCACCACATACCTTTTCTCAATAACTTCCAATTGCTCCTCCTTTGGCTCCCACCTATTAGCTCCCCAACCTGTGAAGTAGTGCACACAAGCTTAACTTCTAACCAAAAGATGTTGAATGTAATCATAATCTTGGACATATGTAGTCTAAAAGAAAAAAGAAATAAAAATTCATAATTAATGGAAATGGTTAATGAGCATTAGAGGCAGAGGTTTTTTCTCTCTTATCATTCAACTTTGTCTAGCCTACTGACATAATGACCTTATTCATGAGTTCTTGAATTGCAAACATGCATCTTGAATGTTCATGATATCTAAATTAAGGATACACAAACTATATGTTTGTGAAACCTAAATAGGAGGGATAGATCCTAATTTAACAAGCATTATGTCTATGAGAACTACAAATATAATTAGCAACACAAAATCTTGGAAGAATATTTCTTATGCTACACCACTATTGTCCATCCATGTGATGTACAGATCCAATACTATCTCTGCAACACCTTCCTAGTGAATGTGTACTTCAAATGGATACTATTAATTCATATATTCAATATTTAGAAATATATATATATCAAAACTTATTATATGCTCACCAGTAATTAAAGATCAACATCTTTTGAATTCCTAGAAGAATTTGCAGATCCATAGCCTCAAATCCTTAGCTACTACTTCCCCTCAAATAAATGGAAAATCCTAAATGTGATTTAAAGAATGATTAAATCAACATAAAAGAGAGAATGTAAGATGCAATATTGATATTCATAAATTGGTATTGTATTATATTCATAAATTTTTATTGATATTCAATAGATGATTCTACAACTTACATTGATGTATTGTATTTGTAGATGCCTAGAGTCAAGTATACCTATCAACAAAAATGGTGAGCATTAAACGAAATTGGCATACATATGAATTAAACTATAGAAATGTCATTAAAAAACAATTACAAAAAAGTACCTGATTAAGGTTGATTGTTGTTGCACTTCTTGATAGGGGAGAAGTAACATGATCTAGATAAGCAACAAGACTAAGCATTGCAACTTTCTTTACCAGGCTTGCAAGATTGTTGATTGTGAATCCAACAGATCCTATCATGGCTCCCTAAATTATTCATATGCAAAATTTAGCTACTTATATGAAATTCTTTTTAGTATATGTATAGATTGAATTGAAGGTGAGTTTAAAGGTTGCTGATTGCAAGGATATTTGATAGCAGGTACAATGGTCATCATGGAAGAAAATATGGATGCAAAGTGTATTCAAAGGTCATCCATACTCAAGATGTTGGCCTGGTTTTTCACATTTTTAAAATTTTACAAAATTATAGTGAAAAATCTAGTTATCCATTTGAAATCCCTAAAATTCTATTACCCTAATAACTTTTTTCCCTAGATTTCTAAAAGTGAGTTTATATTATTCGCATTTTTAAGAATGCACAGGAGTTTTCCCACTTAATTTTTAAGGTTTTTCTGCTTAATTTTTTAAAGTCCTAACTTGTTGTTAACCCTTGCAACAATGCGATGAGGACCTCATATGCACCTGGGAAGTGATGATCATTGATCGTCATCTGATCAATGATCCTAAGTGATTCCATCTATTACTATGTTCACTTAAAAGACATTGGGCCCATTGATCCAACTCAACATCCATCTTTGCTTACACTATGTACCTTTGGCAAATTAGAACAAAACATTTAGCATATTATCCAACTTAGCATCGTCTGGAAACTCATGACACGACTGACCCCACCAAGTCCACGTGTCACAAACTCACTTCCCTACTTTGGTTAAACTATGTGCACTTTCAAAATGCAAGTAAGTGACGACAGTTGATCATCATTTGATCAACTGTTCCACAAAACTGACACTCCATTATCCTAGTCAACAACCTTCAACCAATAGGAAGATGCCAATTTGTCACTTGCTCTGACAAGTTTCCTTTTGTGGCCCACATACTGAACCTAGTCCCACTTTGTCCACATGGAAACTTCTCACTTCCCCACTTTCATTAAACTTTGCACATCTTCAAAATCTAGGGAATTGATGATCGTCGATCATCATTTGATCGACGATCAGGAACTTGCATGATATACATTGCTTTAAAACTAAGAAAAAGGGGCCTGCACATCCATGTGTCACAACCTCATATCCCCACTTTGTTTAAACCTTGTGCAACATTACAATGTAGGGATGCACCCATCGTTGATCTTAGCATGATCGACAGTCAATGAAATAAAATTTCTAAGAGTTAGGAGTTTTGATTTGAGCTCATAAAGCTTTTACGTGTGTGACTTGGTGATCAAGTTGATCGTACAATCGAAGATTATCAAAAGAAAACAACATTTTATAACACTACTCGGTGAAGCAGTGAGTTTTCCTTAGTTACTGAGTTGCATCAGCAAAGCACTCAACTACCTTTTAGCCCATAAAATAGTCAGTAAAGCCTCAGTTGCACGGTCACTTGAATGGGAGAAGTATAATGAACCTTCATAGCGATTGGGAAAACTATTGTGTTCACATGGTCAAGGCCTTAGAAGAAAAAAACTGAAAGATAATCATGATTGCATGAAACTAGTCAGAAGCACATAAAGAACTTTATTTGCATAGTTGTAGGGGTGACTAAATGGTTAGGAGATTTGAACAACTCACTGGAGAGAAAATTGAATAACTTGGATCTCAGGGTGGAGGGTTCATCACCACTATAGAATTCAAAGAAGGAAATCCAATAAACCTCCCATGCCCAACCTGCAATTGACTATGGCTAATTTCAAAGAAAAAGAGCTAAATCCTGTAATAGAACAAGCTAGCCATGAATTCTTATATAATGACAATTTTATAAAGTCAAGGGCCTTTTACCAATTTTCCTAGAAAATAAATATTGAAACCTTTGAGGAAAGATGTTGTAAAAGGAAAGCTAAGTAGCCAGACAAAGAAGATTCAGTCATACAAGATTAGATCAAGGAAGAAATGATGCAAGAATTCAGTATTGTGACTCCTGAAGAGGGAACAAAAATGATGAGATCTATTGGAGTTTTACTTCTTCTAAATTGGGACATTGTAGATACAATGGTGTTTAATATTGTTACAAAGAAGTTGATCACTAAGGAGAAAAAGAAAAGGACACTTAGTGGTGCTAACTACAGTGAAGACCATGCTGCCTTAGTTATTTGGTCCTTAAAAAGAGGATCTAGAGCTAGTTATTCTCAAACTAATGATTATGAATTAATGGGGAACTTGATTGTCAAAAGAGTAGAGGATACTCCAAACAAAGAGGTGACATAATTAAATGTTGAAACAACCACTCTTACCTTATCCACTACCAAGAAAGAGAAAAGGTTTATACAAGAGCTACATGAGAAATATGAACAAGTCCTAGATGCCTATAATAAGGAAGTCCAAACGAGGATTAACCTTGAAAAAAAAATGATAGGACATAAAGGATAGTCTAGATGACACACTTTTTAATAGGTGGATGGAAAAATATTCCTCATCAAATTAGTTGTTACTAGATGAAGTTGAAGAAATGGATGTGGACTAGGATGAGGTACAAATAATTGATGTACCAGTTCAAACAGAAGAAAGAAAAAGGGAGCAACCAACTATAACAATTGACATGGCTACTCAAACTGGTGATGTGGCACAAGAACAACCAATTACAATAGTGGGTGTGGCTAATCAAATTAATGATCTAGAAGAAGAGAAACTAGTTTCAATTAATAGCCAGATATTAGAGCATGACACATCACGTACAAGCCAAGTGGTCCCACAACTGGAAGAGCAACAATTACAACAAGGCCAATCATCAGATGCGATGGATCAACAAGAACTTGCTATAGCTGAACTGGCAATTTTGAGAATATAAATGGATCTTGAATGACAATTCTATCATATCTTGAGTTATTCCTAAGTTTATATCAGTAATGTATTAGTTTCAAAGAATATTAATACGAGGAAATTCTGCAATATCTGTGTCTCTAAATTCTGCAATATGAGAGAATGTTTATATTTTATCTCTAACTAAAATGATTATCTAGGACTCATTTTTTGTTTTCTCCTATCTTACCAGCACCACTATTTCTTATTCTTGTACCTTGGACTTCTTGTCGGTGTAGAGAGTCATGCTAGTAAATACTTGACCTATATAATTGCCTTGTAATTAAAATTATCACATGTTAACCCTAAACCCCATTCTTATGAGATCCCTCTCAAATGCTTTGAAACCCTATCAATTTATGGAAGCAATTACTTAATTACTTGAATTAAAAGTAATAATAACTTGACATAGAACCTGTCTAAGTTGCATTAAATTGCATGAAATTTTCTCACTCAATCCCAAAGTAACAAGCATATGAAGTAGAGCCAGTTTATTCTTTCTCCCTATCTAAGATTAGTTTATTCTTGTTATTGCTCTTGCTTGTTGGCCATGGCAGTTTCTTTTCATTTAGTTTAACAAGCAATTCTTCTAAATTTAAAATAGCCAAAACACCCATAATTTGATGGCCCTATAAGTAAATTTAGCTTCTAGGAAAATTAATTTCCCCTATAAATAAAATGAGCAGGGTTCATGCTCTTTAATTTATTTCTCTATTTGGATCTACTTGAAACAATCAAAATTTATTAAATTGCAATGGCTCACAAGGGAGAATCCTCAAAAGTGCAATATCAATTCTTTGCATCTTTTTCATTTTCTACCTTCACCTGGTTAGGTATTTCCATGGATTATTTTCGTTGGTAATAGGAAAGAAACTAAAAGGGATTTCAACACAACAATTTTAGAGCAGAAGAAGGTGGAAAATTGGCTCATTGTGGATGAAGCCATTAATTATGATAACCTGGTGGTTTTCCTACACACAAAAACCCTGGAAAAGTTGCAATTTTTCTATGGTGATACAATTCTTATTAAGGTATTTTCATTGGCTCTTTGCCCTTTGTGAGGTTAGGGTATTTGTGTTTGGGACTAGGTGTTTAGGGTTTTTATATATATTTTACTTCGCCTTTCAATCTCTCAATGACATCATATTGTAGGGAAAGAAAAGGTCGGATACGATTTGTATTGCCCTGGTGGACGAGACTTGTGAAAAACCTAAGATTAGAATGAACAAGGTTGTGCAGTTAGATCTAAGGTTTCATTTGGGAGACATTATTTCTATTCACCAATGCCCCAATGTTAAGTATGACAACCACGTGCATATTCTTCCCATTGATGATACCATTAAGAATACAAATGGATCTTTAATGATAATCTGTCAAATCTTAAGTTATTCCTGAGTTTATATCAATGATGTATTAGCTTCAAAGAATATTAATACCATTGTGCAATTTTGAGAATGGAAATGGATCTTGAATGACAATTATGTCATATCTTGAGTTATTCCTGAGTTTATTTTAGTAACGTATTGGTTTCAAAGAATATTAATACAAGGAGGAAATTCTGCAATATCTGTGTCTCTAAATTATGTCTCTAAATTCTGCTACAGGGGATAGATCTAAAGAAAAGAGTGTGAGTGAAGGAATTCTGAAGTTTAATATCAAATAACTAGTCATTTCTATCCCTAAGGTGTGATAGCCCTCATTTTCACCTTGCAAATTGTCTAAAAAAATTAACATGAGAGTGCCTTGATTTGTGTTATGCAATAAAGATAATAAGTTGTGACCTAGCGATCACTACTGCAAAGTGTATGAAATGTTTGTTCACTTAGTCATGTTATCAAAGAAGATAAGAGTGATTAAGTTAGTGACTCAGTGATGCAGTTAGCTTAGAAGAAAATACATGTGATTGCATTGTTGCGGTGTGTAATGCCCCGCCAAGAGATCCAAAGAATTAACCTAGAATTTCACTAAGTTTGGTAGCATTTTTAATTTTTTTTTTTAATACATGAAAGAAAATACCACATATAACTTATACACAATAACAGGAGCAATAGAAATGTCCATCTAAAAGTAAACATAACATACATAACAAGTTACATTCTTCAGGGATCCCTTAACGTTGAATCACATCTAATTTATCTATTCATCTAACATCACATCCTCGTGAAATAATAATGAAAAGTCCAATATTCACTAATTACATTTCTGAATTCTCAATCATCCACTGTACATGTCACAGGGTATGATAGGCTTAAAAATATATACATATGTGAAACCATACATCATACATGATACATCATCATAAGAGATAACCATAAATCATCAAACATAATAAACTAAGTGCACAGTTCCTCCCAACCGTTAATAGCATCATTAGACCATCGTGGGTCCTAGCCATCCCTTTGTGCGTAACATTCCAAATCACCGAGGGGATCATTGGTATTAACATAGTAGGAATGTCACTCCTAAATCATACTACATGATATGCAAAAAGTAATCTAACATGCAAAGTAAGCATAAGATAACATCATCTAACATATGGAAATCACCAATATAAGGATACATGTCCACCATCATAATCATGAATGCATCAGCTACGGTGTCCCAAACAGATCTCAAATGATAAGAGTGATAAAGCACTACCACCCGACCACGTGGGACCTAAGTGGTCCATTCCCACCACGCTAAGGAGATAATCTCAAGTCCCAAACAAGTTATCCGAATCACATAGCATAAATCTCTATAAGTCCAGGAATCCTATAAGTGTACTAACTCAAAGGTTCCAATCACAAAACTGATATCTAATCCCAGAGGCACACAATGACATGTAGGAAACTGTAGTGCCTGCCCCTAGTCTACATTTTTCTAGTTACATTCCTGATATGATTGCCAAACTCTTTTAGGCCAAGTTTTATGTTTGATAATTAGTAGCATTATCTTGAGATTATCAGATGTTTTACACTTAGTTTATTATATGATGAGATTACTTGGTACTCTATATTTCAGGCATGTATGATGATTATTCAATGTTTTCAGTTATCGATGATGATTAGTTAGATGGTTCATTATCACATGTGCTTTCTTATGGATACTTACCCCATACTGCATGTGTATGGTGTGCGTGTTTGTTTTCTTTATGTATGGTGTTTCTGATGTGGTTAAGGAAGGGAGTCGTAGTCACCTGCTAGTCAGGATCTACACGATGCACCACTTCCTGCCATTATTTTTTTAGCTTAGAATATTGTGTTTGTACATGCGTGGATTTTATGCAGGTTGCAGGTACCAAGTATCGACTTCCCTGAATCGCCAGGATGAGCATACTCTATCGCATTATCTCAATGGTAAGAGAGGGGAGATAAACTCTTAAGTCCAAATCCTAAACCCTTTAGCCAATTGTCCTAATTGATAATTAGGACAAGTATCTGAGTTAAGTACCCTCCGAATGCATCAAATGATGTAATTTCGTGATTATAACCCTTTTTGTTTGATTTAGTATGTGTTTTTCTATGATGGGTTTTCGTATGTTGCTCTATGAGTTCTTGATGTATTTTCTATTAATTAAGTCTAATTAAAAAGATTAATTAATGATTTAATTTAATGGAAAATTATTATGACATTTTCATATTTAATTAATTGAGAAATTAATTAAATAAAAGGATTAAAATTGGAGATAAAAGTTTAAAGATAAATTTAGAACGCGATAATATTTATTTAATTTAATAATAATATATTTAGAGTTCTTTTTTTTAAATAAATGCTAAATAGTAATGTTATTTAAATTAATTAAATATTTTATCAATTAAGTTTCTAAAATAAATTAAAAGTTGAAAGATATTAAATTAATAAAGTTCTAGATCACATGATGCGAGCATGAGTTGAAAATTAAAAAAATTAATGAAAAAGATAAAATAAGTGAAAATAATAATGTTATTTTAATTTCATAAAGTGCACATGAGATTAAAGTAATAAATTAATTTAAAATAGAAGTCAAGTGGAATATTAAATAAAGTTATTTAATAATTCAACTTAATGTGCATGAAAAGATGAATGCAAAATAAATTAAAAGATAATAAAAGTTAATTTGGAGTTAACTCAATTGAGAAAAGAGTCTTCTCGGGTGAACGCACAATTAGTGCCCCGATTTGAGGAGAAAACTTCTTATCACAACTTTGGAGTTCATTTTTGGGGGACACGAATTTGGACGGGAATTTTTGGGAGACAACTTTTGGAAGCGAATTTCAGAAGGCAAATTCCAAGAAAGATTTTTGGAAGAAGGTTATTAAAGAGGAGCGAATTCTCTTACAGTTCCTGGGGATTGCATAATAGCATCAGGATCAGGTAGGGTCTTGTGTTTTGATCATCGATTAAATACGCAATTATCTTTTCCTGTCTTCTTCGTGCCTGTGGATTGTATAACTAAATTTCCTGTGATGAAAGCTTAAATATTTTGATTGTAAATTATTAAATGCTTGTCAATATATTCGACATACGTAAAAATTAGAAGAGTGATCAAGAGTTCTTATTTGATAGATTAAAGAAATCTGAATTTAATCGGGGAAGGGTTAAATTTTAAACTTATAAATGAAAATTGTAGATTGAAATTTGAATGGTTAATATTATTTTCTCTACCAGAATATATTTGTGAATGTTTGGAATATATATATATATATATATATATATAAAATCTAATTAAGTGAGAATTGTTTGTTTTTGATAAACAAAACTATTTTTTTTTAAAGGGCGATTTTTAAAATTAAGCTTAAAAGTTTTTTTTTAAAAACAAAATAATATTTATAAAAAAAAATTATATTGAAGGTATGGGGGGGGAGGGATTTACCCCATGCCCCACCCCCTGTCGTCGTCTGTGACCAGTACTCTACGTCGCAGGTACTGCGACAACAGGGTACTTTGTACCTGGCTGCCGTAGGCCCTGCGACAGCAGGTACTGCGGCATCAGAGGCCGACAGCCTTTTTAAAAGGCTTTCCATTTTTTTATTTTGATTTCCTTTCTTTTTCGTGCGTCAAATCATTTCCATTTTATGGAATTTTAAAATAATATTAAATTAATAATATTAATTATTAATAATCTTATTAATAAATTTATATTATTATTAAATCAAATTTTATTATTAAGTTATATTATTAATTAATAATTAAATAAATTATTAATTCATGAATAATAGTTAAATAAATTATTAGTTAATTTAATTATATTTGATTCAATTAAAGATTAATCCTAAACTATTTTTAGGATAGTAAATTTAATATTAAGGGTAACCTTATATGTATTTTTGAGCCAATGAATTAATGAGTTGACTTGTAAATTAAGCGGAGAATCTCATGTACTTAGAATGTACTTTGAAACACAAACTGAACTTTACTGTTAACCCTGTTATGTTTTTTGAAAATCAACCCAAACTATGAACTGTACTGTTTTGTTTATGTTATCTATGTTTTGGAGTTGATTAGATGTTGACCAGTCTTAGGATGTTACCAGAGGTTCAGGGGTTGTGCGATTGTGATGTTATGGTGAGTTGTTCTTGATCTTTATACCTGACCTTGGTAATATGATGCTATGCTCTATTATGGATGTCTTTACTGGTTGTTATTGCTTTCCAATTTCCTTGTGTGAAGCTGAGGTGTTTTTAATTGAAGTGTTCTTGGTGATGTCATGTTGTGACATGTGTTGACTTGACCATTTTGGAGTCTTCGATCAGTATTGTGATCTATTATTGGGATACTTGTTGGTTGCTCGTTGGAGAACCATTGGATTTTGTGACTTATTATTGATGCCTTCAGTTGCTGATAAAGAACTGTTGTGATCATTATGATTATCATTTGATGTTTTCCAGTCGCTTGTATAGGGCTGAGGTGATATTTTTGATTTGTGATTTCATGAGCCTAGGGTAGGTTATCTATGTGTAGTGTCGGGAAGTGGCTTGCGATGGGGGCCGGGGCCCTAAGTGGTTGCCAGGGTAACTCATTGTAAGTTGTTTTAATAAGTGAAAACATCTCATCAAAATACTGACTTAAATGAATCTAATAAGATAATTGTATGTTCTCTCCCATGCCTTGAGTGCTAGTACAGAGTAGGATGGGGTAGAGAGAACGCTTGGTTGCGACCTTGCTTTTCATAGTATGCCTCGTTAGCACGAGAGGATACTAGTGACCGCAGGATCACAGGGGACCCGAGATTCCTAAGGGATTACTCGGGTAACTTTCGACGTGACTTTTGCGATGACACTTTCCCGCGTGCATGGTAGGTTTCCTACATGTCTTTGTGTGCCTCTGGGTTTAGATGTTAATCTATTTTTAGGAACCTTTGAGTTGGCATTCTTATAGGATTTCCTGGACTTAGAGAGTATTTATGTTACATGTTTTGTTATTCCATTGGGACTTGAAACTATCTCCTCAGCGCGGTGGGAGTGGACCATTTAGGTTCCATGTGGTCGGGTGGTAGTGCTTTTTACTCTTACCATTGAGATCCGTCCGAGACACCATGGCTAGAGTATTACCGTTGGTCTATACCTTCATTTTGTTCATGGATCATTATGAAAGATGTTTATATTATATGTTTGGATGTAGTATCATTTTATGATGTATGTGTATTTCTTGATGTATGGATTTATTATGTATGATGAATGGTTTCATTTATTTATTGCACGTGTATCATGGATCCGAAGAGGATGATGTATATTTATCTTGTTTCTGTATATTCTTTTAAAGCCTTTCATACCCTGTGACATGTACAGAGGATGAATGAGCATTCCGAATTAATTTGCCAAGAGGCATTTGGAACAATTGTATATTTTACAAACATTGGACTTTTCATTATTCTTTCATATGGATGTATTAAATGATGGACTTGGTTTTAGATTAGATTTTACATGTGATTCAACATCATGGGATCTTTAAGGAATGCAACCTGTTATGTATGTTATTTCATCCGCTACTTTGTGTTTGATGTGTATGTTATACTTTCTTTATAAAAAAAAAATGCTATTAAACTTAGTCAAACTTTAGGTTATTTCTTTTGGATCCCTTGGCGGGGCGTTATAGAAACCTACTCTGTAAGCGAGTAAGTGTCATTGCATTAATCATGTAGAAGTTACCCTGGCAGTTAGCTTAGGACTCCAAGGTCCCTACTGATTTCTATGCGGCCACTAGTATCCTCTCATACTGACAAGGCATACTATGGAATGCAAGGTCGCAACCAAGCATTCTCTCTACTCCCATCCTAGTCTGTACTAGAACTCGAGGCATGAGCGAGAACAAAAAAATTATCTTGTTAGGTTCATTTAGTTAGTATTAGGTGTGAATGTTTTCACTTATTAAAACAACTTACAATGAGTTACCCTGGCAGCCTCTTAGGGCCCCGGCCCCCATTGCAAGCCACTTCCCGACACTACAAGCAGATAACCTACCTTAAGCTCATGGAATCATAAATCTTAAAATCACAAAAGATAATCCACAATATAAAGATCAAATCTTCATGAGCAACAAAAAAAAATCATAGATAATCATGACCACGACAGTTCTCTATTGGCAACTGAAGGTATCCCTGATAATCATAATAATCATTGGTTCTCAATAACCAAAATATATCTTAAAATCATACTGATCAAAGACTCCAAAATGGTTGAGCCAAACATGTCACAACATGACATCATCAAGAATAAATCAATGTTTCAATCCCATCATGGCAACTGGAAAGCACTCCAAGGATAACTGATCAATGACTCAAAAATGGTTAAGTCAAGTGTCTCAGACACACATACATCTCAGCTTCACACATGAAGACTGATGAGCAATAAAAAACAATATATACAACATGTCATAGAGCATACCATCACATAACCATGGTTGGGTTTATAAAGATCGAAAATACGACATCATCATGACATCACAATCATAACCCCTGAGCCTCTGGTAGACGTCTTATAACTAGTCAACACTAGTCAACCCAAAACCCAAAACAAATAGCATAGAGAAAACACAATGCAAGCACATGTTTTGGTTTGCTAAAAACTTATAATTAAACTAAGTGTGGAGGTCTCAGTTTTCATTTTCAAGTTTAGATGTTGAATGGAGGAACGTTTTGTACGTTTTTCCTAACTCATGTATTTGTTTGATAGATAAAAGTTTCTCCCTAACACACTTAGAATTCAATTATCTAATTGATGTATTGTTTATACAATATTATATGAAAATGATCCTCCATCAAAACCAATAAGACACCTTGCAGCTTTTAACATAAATAAATACTAATTCTTTTTGTATCTTTGCTTCATAATTCAAGCCAATATTTGAATTACAACTACATCTTTTGACTATAATATTACAAAATAATTATTTGTTAACAAAAATAACTATTGATACCATTCATTTAGCAATTATAATAATTATTAATTATTAATAACACATCCATACTTATATATATATATATATATATATATATATATATATATATATATATATATATATATATATATATATAAAAGTGAAAATTCAATTTCAAAGTGCCAACATTATCATAAACAAAAGGTATCAAAATGCACCGCAGATTATACTGTGCGTGCAGTACTTATAATAATAGCATTGTGCGGGCCTACTGTCGTAGTGCCTGCGCCGCCAGCTCTCTTCATTGCACAGTGGGGTGGGGGTATGGGTTCGTCCCTCCCCGCCCCTTTTAAATATGCAATTTTTTTTAATAAAAACTTCTCAAAAATGCATTTTCTAATATGATTTCATTTAAGCGCATTTTTTTCCAATTGCAATTCAATACTCGATTTCTCAATATAAGTATATATATGTATGTATGTATGTATGTATGTATGTATGTATACACTTATATGTAGGCACATCTGAAAATATAAACATGTCTATACAATTTTAAAATAAAGGCTCTCAATTTAAAGAATTTCCATAAAATATTTATTCTCCAAATCTACCCAATAATTCCTCTAATGGGTTTGGCTATAAATTTAATACCCTAGTCCCATAATCTCTTCAGATCTACGGATATAAGGTTGTCTCAAATAGATTTTAACTACCCATATCAAGAATGCATACAACCAAAATTGGAAAAAAATCTCAGAAAGCATATGGAAGACACAAAGAAGACAGGAAGTGCAAGATGCGAAAATAACATGGGTAAAATCACAAGAGTCTACTTAGATTCTGATGCTAATTCGCTTCTTCTTAGAAACTATAGAGCAAGCTCCTTCCTTCTCCCACGTTCCTGAGTCCTCCAAAAATGCTCTCCAAACCCTCTCCACAAGCCTCTAGGAGTGTCTGAATATAAAGAACTCTCAGGAAGCACCTAGAATGTCTCTAGAAACAACTAGAAGGTGTTAACAACTAAGCATGAGTCTATTCCAACCTTCTAGATGAGTCATAAGGTTGTAAACACCATGTGCTTAATTGGTGCACTAACTCCTGTGTTGTTGAAATATGAGAAATCAAAAAGGTGTGTTAACTCCTAAGCAAGCTTATAACTTTTAATTTTTAATTTTTATAACTTTCATTTTAATTTTTATAACTTTTATTATCATTATTTATTTATTACATTATTATTATTTTATAATAATTATTAATTTTAATTTCTAATTTCTTTTATTTAATTCTTTTTCTCAATTAATTCTCATTTAATTAATTATAGTCAAAATATCAAAGATCATGATATTATATTAATTTTCTCCAAATAATTAATTTATTAATTAAATCTATTTATCAAGACTTAATTAATAGAAAATTCACCATAGACCTCCAAGATAAAATATGAAAACCCATCATAGAACAGTTCACACAAAATCAGCCTAAAGGGTTAAAAATCACGAAATATGTCATCTGACATATTCGAAAGGTAAAATATCCAGATACTTGTCCTACCTCACTAGGACAAATGGTTTAAGGGTTTGGGATTTGGACTTGAGAATTTATCTCCCTTCTCTTATCATTGAGGTAGTGTAATAGGGTATGCTCATCCTGCCAATTTAGGGAAGTCGATACTCGGTACCTGCAACCTGCATAAAAACCATGCATGTACATACAATATTTATAATGCTAAGCTAAAACAGGCAATGTTAGGAAGTGGTGCATCATGTAGATCCTGAATAGTAGGTGACTACAACTCCCTTCCTTAACCACATCAGAAATGCCATACATAAGAACAAACACGCACACCATACACATGCAAGTATGGGGTAAGTATCCATAATAAAACACATGTGATAATAGGCCATCTAACTAATCATCATCAATAACTAAAAGCAATGTAATAATCATCATGCATACATAAAATGTAGAGTCTAAATAATCTCATCATACATCAACTAAATCCATAACATAATGTCTGATAGTCTCGAAACAATGCTACTAATCCATCAATATACAACTAGTCTAACATAGTCTGATAATAATAGCAACAATGTGTCCAGAAAAAGGTAAACAAGGGCAGGCACTACACGGTGATAAGAGGAAAGTGATTAAAATAAGTCATGGCATGGTGAAAGTAGCTAAAAGGAACTTTTTCACCTGGTTGCATGGTAAATGCAATACATGATCAGACCATGACCATGCAATGCAGTCAGATTCAAAGCATAATCTAAAGGGTCATGCAATCACGATGTTAACGATTATAGTAGCAAAGATAAACCATGAAGTGATGAGTAGGTTAAAAGAGCATAAAATATCCTTTGCTCGCATGATCACGAAGCAAAACTATTATCAGATAAGCCAAGTTGTAACCTAACCAAGTCTTAAGGTTAAACTATATACAGTATCTTGATCTTATAGTTGTAGGAATAAAAATTTAAAAGTGAGAAAGGTGTGTGAAGCCACAATTTTATGGTTGCTAGGGGTATTCGCATAGTCACAAATAGTAAGTGTTAATGTTAATGAAATGAAGCGATTACATGATTAAGGTTAAAGAGAGGTCAAATATTTGAGGTGCCCAGTCAAGTAGTTAACGACCAAAAATGTTAGATAGACTGCAAAGTGGCAAAAAGGGTTTGAAGCCTTGGTCGTCCAATCACTGGTCAAGTGCTAAGGCAGAAAATGACTGCAAAATGATGAACAAAGGGAGTCGTTGGGTCTCGAGGATGGTAATTAATGCAAAAATGATTGTTAAGGAGCCTCATTATGACTTAAAAGAGATGTCCTCTCAAAAGTGGATAAAAAGTTAGGAAAGGTTGGCAGTACGAGTATATTTTGGCACTTTTACATAAATTGAGATTTTTTCATGCACGTTGACATAAATAGACATAAATGCTCACTCTGCTATATTTTTTCTCTATTAGTAGGTTGGTTTGATGGTATTTAGAGCTGCACTAAGAGATTTCTAGAGTTTATAAAGATTTGCAAAGCTTTCAAAAGTTTCATATTGATAGAATTTGTTTGTAAGAATTTGTTTACAGAATCATGGCACAAGAAGAAGGCAAGATAATAGCTCAGATTGACATGGAAGAGTCTTCTCAAGCTACTGAACAAGCAAAACCAAAGTTGGCAACCCTATATGTAGAAGAGTGGGTATATTTCCTTCCAAGGTTTTCTTATGTTCAAAACTTGAATGCACATGTTTTCAGAGATACATACCCTTTCTATAGAGATGCCATTGTACCTAATAGGAATGGAAATGGTATTTTTTGGTATTTCTATCAGAATAGGTTTGAAAAGTCACTAATTTGCAACCCGTGGATTAGGAATATGAAAAAATTGATAATGTCAAAAGTAATAGTGGATGTTGATATGATAAAGGCATTAATCAAAACCTACAATCCAACAACTAAAGCTTTCCATAAGAAGGACATGAGTATCCTATGCAGACTGGATAGGGAGACTTTTATTAAGGTTATTGACCTAGGAGGACCTATGAAAAAGACAATTGAATAGGAGAAGATGAATGAAACTTTCAAAATTTCTAAGAGTTTCTTTACTGGAAGAGTCATGAAGAGGCACATTACCAAATCAAAGCTAGAGAAGGGTGAGATGCCAAAGAAGGTAGTAGACTTGATGTCACTTGAGTTTTTCTATAAATATTTTAGGTACACCATTTCTAAAATAAACAAGGTGATAGGAATTGATGGCACAAATAATGCCCCATGCTACATATATATCATTTTGGATATTCATGATCCAAATCATAATGTTGGGAATGATTTTGTGGAGTATATCATCAATAGGATGCATGATGAAATCAATGTGGCTTAGAATGAAGAACTTGGTAACTTCATATTCTTCCATTACTCATTGTTGATGCACATCATTCTATACAAGAACATAGGGCATATTAGTCTAGACTTCATTAAAGCCACTGAAGATAATGAAGAGAACTTGCCTGTGCAAATGTGGACTCGCTTTTGGCAAAGGTTTTATCCATATGACAGTGCTATTGCTTTTTACAATGATTTTGTTTTTCATATTACAAACATGTTAGTAGATATTACTGAAAGAGTACCTAGAGGGGTAAGGATTCTAATAAGACTATCTTCTTGCCCAAATGGGGATAGGGTACTAAGTCATGATTGGGCTAGTTTGTTTCTCTTTGAAATTTTTTCAATTATAAGGGTTTTTGGGTGTCCATAGCCCCCTCGTGTATTACCAAAATATATCCCTAAAAGGTTAGGCCAATTAGAATGCTTTTGGCAATTGTTGATGATGAATAAATAATATTTAGGTCCTATTATTAAGAAATTCTCTTTTGTAGCAAGGAATACAAAGGTAGGTGATTTTGTAATAGGAAAAGATGTTATAGAAGTGATAGATCAGTACATGGGAGAGTTCAAGTTTCCCTCAACCCCTGCTATGACCTGTGATCCAAATGATTTGGTGAGGCATGCTCTTAAATAGATGAGAAAGTACACCCTTCCTAGTAGCAAACCAAATTGGGAAGAGGACTGTATAATGAATTGTTTAGAAATAAAGGGTTGTAGGGATAGAACCCAAAGATGGAGTAAGATAATGAAAATTGAAGAAGCAATGAAGGTAGTTGATCCATAATTTTAGGGTTTCTACCATGATGTAACATACCTAGACAAATATGATAGGTTCCTTGACAATTTTGATCAAATAATGGCACAGATGCCTGCTGAAATTGGAGACAGGGCAGAGCCTCAATGCCCTCAACATGAGGATGTCATAACCATTGAGGTTGATGATGATCAACCAGAAAGTTCCTCATGGGCACAAGGGAGGAAGAAACATAAAATGATTGATATCCCTAAAAAGGTTAGAGGAAAGACACTTCAAATTTTGCCTATGAGATCCAAATTTTTTGACACCATAAGACACAATTTATTGTTGAAGCAAGCAGAGGAGAATGAGAAGATCCCTAATAAAACTAAATTGTAGATTCAGATGTTAGATGAGCGAATCATTCAAGCTCAAGAGTTCATGAAGGATGATGAATTCATCAAGTTAGATGAATTTAAGACATTCTTATACAAGGTAAAGCAAAGTGAGCTTACCTTACAACTACACCTAGGAGATTCCCCTGAGAAGACTATAGAGCTGGTACAAAGGTTGTAGGAATATGATCCTAGTAATGAGGTCCTTATAGTAGAAGAATCCAAAGAGCTTGTAACAAGAAGTGGGATGCTTCTCTTTCCAGGATGGGAACTAAGTTTATCTTTCATGCTAGACCAGATCAGAAGACAAGATAAATTAGTCTCTTTTGAAGAGACCAATATTGTTTGCAACCTGCAGGGGTCTAGATTCAACATTGATAGTAAGAAAATGGTTTTATGGAGCATGGATCCTAAGGGAAATAAGCCAACCCTCATGGAGATAAAGGATTCTCCCTAAGGCAATGTAATATTTTGGAATGTCGCTACTATATCCAATGATCAAATCCATAATCTTCAAAACACAACATCATTGACGGGGAAGAGAAAAATGGATATGCTAGAAGAATGGATGTATCAAACATACATCATATCCACTAATTCTAGGAAGAAGTATGAGGAAGAACTAAAGAAGACTTATGTCCTAGAATAAAGGTTGGATGCCTTAGAAGAAGAGACAAGAAACCTTAGAATTGTTAGAAGGCCCATCACAGAGGTGAGAGAATAGGAAGCCCAAATAGAAGTTGATGCAACAAATGTAGGAGAGGGTTAGAATATGGACATAGATCAATGGAATGGTGCCAAGGAGGTAGAGATCAAGAAAATTAAGAGCTTGATGATACACAAGATAGGTGCCCTAAAATGTGCATAGTTTTTCCTTGTGATGAAGTTATTTTCCTTGTGATGAAGTTGTGCAAGTGATATGCAAAGTTTGTAAATACGTGTAAGTGATCAAAGAGATCAGTGTGATGCAAGTTTGAAGATATGGTATTGAGATCTGAAGAGGTTTGGTTTTCTTAGGAGGATAGAGAAGGAGTTCAAGTTATTCCACATTCTATTATTTTGTAAGGAATAATAAAAAGATCATTTGGACAATGTATTCTATGGTCTTGCCTCTAAAGCTATTTGGATAGTGGGTCCATCTACCTTCTACAATTCATAAAAGGGCTAGCACAAATCCTAATAGGGTTGGAATCTCCTAATAGGGATTCAAAGTATCCTAACAAGGACTGATATGTATTGAAATTATTTCATTGGCTCATAATAGAGTCCATCCTCTTACAAGGAAGTTTTATATTATTACAACATTTTGTGGGTACCATCTCCCCCCCCTGAAGTTTTGCCTCTAATCAAGGGTTTCCCTAGTTAACATATCTAGTGTTATTGTATATGTGTATCTTCTTATGATTTTTGATTATATTGATCACATGATTGAGGTTTAATAAGGTTGATAAAAGTTATATTGATCTGATAACTTATTCAACCCCCCAACCACCCCCCCTCTTAATTATATTGGTGGAATCTACTTTCTAATTTGAAGGAAAAGCTTAATAACTTAAGGAGATCAATGGTGGGTCATTTCAGAAAAGAAAATCCTAAGTTCGACGGAATTAACTATGACATTTGGAAAGAGAAGATGAAGACACATTTTCTATGTATGGGTCAAGGATATTGGCTAATGAAGAAGAATGAAAAGATAATTGTAGAAGAAAGAAAACTTGAGGAATGCCGTAAAGTTGAAAGAGATCTATTTGTGTGCAATGTGCTTGCCAGAGAAGCATTATTGTCAGCTCTTCTTGAGAATGAATACAATTAGGTAAAATGCTTAGAAACATCTCAAAAAAATTGGACAACTTTAGAATCTACTTTTGAAGGTTATGTGTATGCTAAGAGAACGAGATTACATAATTGGATATGTTTGTTTCAAGATGCTAAGATGATGGAAGATGAATCTATAAGAAACTATATTGGTAGAATAACAAAAATTGTGGAAGGAATTAAGTCTTGGAATGGATCTAAAGATGAAGATGAGATTAGAAGGAAGATCTTAAAAACCCTGACACCACCATTTAAGAAGACAAGACAAATGATTGAGCAAGTGATACCTTGCACTGAGAAGTTCACTAGAGTGACTCTTCTTGGAAGATTGGAAGCAACAAAAGTTAGCTTGAAGCAATCTAGATATTTTCCTAGTGCTGAAATATTTTTTAGTGCATTAAGTGTTCTCCCTTCCCTGTTAAGAAGTGTAAGCACATTGGATACTATGCTACTAGCAGTAGATCCAGATCTAAGGAGGATGGAAGAATTGAAGAAGGAATTTCCTTGCTTGTAAGGAGAGAACCAGATAGTAAGAGAATATTTAAATGTTGGACTTGAAATGAATTTGGTCATTATGCTTCTAAGTTTCCTAAAAGAGAGAAAAGTATAAGAATAGTTTTAAGTCTAGAAGGCCTAGAGATTATTTGTATGCAAATGAAAATGACAAATTTGATGAAAGAGTTCAAAGTTAAAGTTGTGATGAGTTAGGATTCATAGCTATAAAAGAAGAAGTTAGAGAAGAGAAATACGTAGTTTTGCAGGTTGAAAATTAAGTTTACTGGTTCATATATAGTGGTTTCTTACATGATATGAATTTTGACATGAATATATTTATTAAGTTCAGTAGTCATGATGTAGGGATTGTCAAAGTTGGTATCAATGTGACTTGTCATATCAAGGGGATACAATCTATAACTCTAGATGGAAAAACTAACACATATGATGTCTACTTTGTTGATGGATTAAAGAATAACCTATTAAGTGTTGTACAGTTGGTTGATAAGGAATAATAATTACAATTCACAAAGAAGACATGCCTTGTCAAGGATAAGGATGGTAAGTTGATTGACACTGGTAGAAGATCTAGAGGTAATCTTTTTCAACTAAACCCCATAGAGATGACATGTTTGATTGCAAAAGTGGATAGCAGTTGGTTTTGGCATAGAAGGTTTTGTCATATAAACTTTGCTAATATTGTGAAGGCTAGTAGTATACTTGCTGTTAGTGATTTACCTAAAATTGTGAAGCCTACTAATGTTGTGTGCAAAAAATGTGTTTTGGCTAAGCAGAATAAAATCTCATTTCCTAGCAAGAAGTTCTTTACAATAGTAAAATTGAAGATTATTCATATAGATTTGAGTAGTCCTACTAGGACAAGAGGATTCTATGATGAAAGGTACTTCATAATTTTTGTTGATGAATTTACTAGGATGATGTGGGTAGCATTCCTTAAAGAAAAGTTTGAGGAATTTGAGAAGTTTAAGTTGTTTAAGAATAGAGTTTAGAATGAATTTAGAGTGAAGATTAATTGTTTAAGATCAAATAGAGGCGGTGAATTTATCTTGAATGAGTTTAACACATTTTTTTGAAGTAAATGGCATTAAGAGATAGCTATCAACACCTAAGACTCCTGAGAAAAATGGAATTTTTGAAAGAAGAAATAGGTCCGTAATAGAACTAGCAAGAGACATGATGTATCAAAAACATTTTGTAGAGAAGCAGTCAATATAGAAAAATAAACAATGAACATAGTGCAGATTAAAAAAGGTATGAACAAGACTCCCTTTCAATTATGGTGTGGACATGCACCCTTAGTTAAGTATTTCATAATTTTTGGAAGTAAGTGTTACATAAAGAGAGATGATGATAATGATAAGTTTGATGCAAGAAGAGAAGATGAATGGTTATTCATTCAAAAGAAAAGCTTATAGATGTTTTAATCAAATAACCTAGACTATTGTTGAGTGCACAAATGTAAAAGTGGATTAAAACTTTGGAGTCAAAGAAAGAATGTTGGATTATAATTTCGATGAACAAGAAGCTAATCCTAAGCCTATCGTAGAAAATGTTGAAACTTTCATTGAGACTAACAATGATTTGCAAAATGATATTCAATTTTCTTAACAAAGAGAAGAACCAAGATCTAAAACTAGAGAATAAGTTAGATTTGAGCTAGTAACACCTACGCCTAATAGGAATTTGACAAAGAATCACCCTGCTAATCAGATTATTGGAAGCAAATAAAAATGAGTTATGGAAAGAAATAGAGTAAATGAATAATTGTGCTTGATTTCTCAATTTGAACCAAATAGTGTAGATGAGGCATGCAAGGATGATCATTGGATTCAATAAATGAAGGAATAATTAGATCATATTGTGAAGAATGAGACATGGGAATTAGTTCCTAGACTTAAAGATAAGAATGTTATAGGAACTGAATGAGTTTTTCTGAAATAATATGAATGAATAAGGTGAGGTTTTGAGAAATAAAGCAATATTGGTATATAAAAGATATTCACAGTAAGAAGGTATAGAATGTGAAGAGACATTTTCCCATGTTGCTAGAATTGAAGTAGCAAGGATGTTCTTGGCTTATGCAACAAGTAAGAAGATACAAGTGTATTAGATGGATGTGAAGTCAACATTTCTGAATGGGGAAACTATAGAAGAATTTTACATTGAGCAATGTGAAATATTTCCTTAAACAAAAGGACACATGGTATGCAAATTGAAGAAAGAATTGTATGGAGTACAAAAAGTATTTAGAACTTGATATGAGAGGTTGGGTAAGTATTTGGAAAAGTTGGGATTTGATAAAGGTATTGTAGATAGTAGTTTATATTTGAAATAAATTGATTACAAATCAAGTGACTTTATTTTGTGTGCATATACCTATACAAATTGGGCAAGCAGTATGGGTGACATCAAAAGTACAAGTGGTGGAGCATTTATTCTAGGAGGAAGATTGGTTTCTTGGCTAAGCAAGAAACAAGACTATATCTCATAGAGTACAAAAAAAGTAGTGTATGTAGCAGCAGAAAACAATTGCAATCAGATCATGCAGATGAAACAAATGATTAAGGATATTGGGATAGAGTTCTTAGAACCTAATATAATACATTGTGATAACACAAGTACAATGAGTATGTCTAAGAATCATGTGTTACATTCTAAGACTAAACATATATCTATTTAGTATCATGTTCTAAGAGAGAAAGTTATAGAGAAATAAATCAAATTAGGGTATGTGAATACAAAAAAAAGATTGCAGAAATTTTTATGAAACCTTTTCCTAAAGATACATTTGAGTATTTGTGAGGTATGCTTGGGTTTATGCCCCTTCCCACTTTTGGATAGATGATGTACAGAGTGCATCATTCCAGTGGTACATAGCACTATTGTTTGTCTAGATTGAATGTTAGTGCTTCTGTATAAAGGAGTATCTTTGATGGGCAAAGTCATCAAGGAATTTTTGAATTTGGTATGAAATAGTGTCTTTGGAGGGTTGAGCTGGTTGAAGAATTTGAGAAATTTATTGACATAATAATGCCTTTTCCATTGATGTCAATGGGGGAGAGATTGTATGAAAAAACATCTTTTAGTAGTACATGGGAGATCTATATGGAGAAGTGAATGTATGGGAGAGAATTTTTCATGAGATATTGATATCATTGGGAAGTATATCAATTAGGGAGAAGTGTAAACAATTGATTCCATTCATGTAAGAGTAGGGAAGCATAGATAGAGAGTTATACCTATGAGTTTCAGATTGATCGATGAAGATGATTTAAAAAGAAGAGAGCAATAGAAATAAAGTTAGATTTGGTACTCTTGGAACTTATATGTTTTTCATCTATGTTTACATCAATGCCAAAGGGGGAGTTTGTTAGATTGAATTTTGATGGCATTCCTTTGAGGGAGGATCCTAAAAATTGCTAGTGAAGTTGAGAGATTGACATTTTGCATTCGTGATTGTGTTTGTCATTGATGTCAACATAGTATTATTTTGGTAAAGACTGACAGAGCAGTAGATAGAGAATGAGTTTGTAAAAACTATGTATTGATGATGCATTCAAGTGCAGTTGAGGATATGTTCTACATTATTTCTTGATGAAGTGAAAAAGTGTGCGTGCAGAGAGTCAACTACATGTGAGAATCATTCAAGCATTGCAAAGGATAATGTAGAGACATAGTACTTGAAAAGTGGTTTCTAATGTTTGGATTATATCTCTTAATAAGTATAGAATCATGATGAGAGAAGTTAGACAATGATAGTAAACAACCTTATGATGATGTCAATGAGTGTGTGAGGTCAGAGGTCATACATGTGAGAAGTTCTATCTATTGGGAGCCGAAAGTGGTTTATAATTGCAAAAAGGTGTAATATTTTGTAATATTTTAATGAGGTCTTGTTATAATTAATTGGGAAATCCTCAAGGCTGACTCAAATAATTGTTTTGAGGATATGGTATAATGGAAAGTTATTTTCCTTGTGATGAAGTAGGTATGTAAACAAGTGTAAGTAAGTTGTACAAGTGCAAATTGTGCAAGTGATATGCAAAGTTGGTAAATGTGTGTAAGTGATCAAGGGAATCAATATGATGTGAGTTTGAAGATATGGTATTGAGATATGAAGAAGTTTGGTCTAGTCAAGAGGATACATAAGAAGTTCAAGTTATTCTACATTCAATTATTTTATAAGGAATAATACAAAGATCAGTTGGATAGTGTGTTCATGTTGGCAATATGGCTAAATAGGATGAGTAAGACTTGTCATTTATGGAAACATATATCTCAAGTTGAGATGACAAAATGTACAGCTAAAGACCTTCTAGTCAGAGACACTAAATTGTCTAAGTGTTAGACAGTTTCACTGGCAATATAGAGATAATTTTTGATGTTGTGAAGTCTACAGTGACATGTGGCATGTGCATGGTTAAGGACCATAGAGTGTTTTGATGACATGGCTAAGTGTACAAATCAGTACAAACAATATGACATTAGATATATCATATTTATTAGTTAAGGCAGTGTACAAAATAGAGAAGAACATAATAGTAAAAGGTGAATTACAGGTTAAGAAATTATTTTGTTTACAAAATAATTACTTAACTATTTAGGGACAACATCCTAGATATTAACCCTAATTTAGCATGGGCTAATTTTGTATTTAGCCAAACTTTTGGAAGCATTAAAGCCAACTAGACAACATTTTATAGAAAGAAAAGGTATAAGTAAGAAATCATTACTTGCGAAGTGGAAGCAAGATATGTGAAACATGTATATGATATGTGAGCTTATATGAGGGTCATATGATGTGAATTCTGATGACAAATCAGAGATATGTGAAGTATAATAGTAAAAAATAAAGAGGTTTTGTATCTATCTCTTTTGTATAAAAGGCACCATATTGTATAATTTCATGTTAGGGAAGTGGACTCTTCTTGCATACATATGTAATTTTATTACCAACTCCTAATAGGGTTGAAGCAACTCCTAACAACGTTGAGGATTTTAACTGGGCCTAGTTCTCTAACAAGGACCAAGACACTATATGTAATTCATAGAATCCTAGCAAGGTCAATATCCTTAACATGATTCTTAATGTGGATCATCTTGTGGGTACTATCCCCACTAAGGTTTTCCCTAGTTAACAAAATATGCTATTATGAGTTCTCTCTATGTATGCATTTATTTACTATTCAAAATTATTAGTTTACTTTCATATGCATGTTGTAAAGTAATTAATAATATCCATTGTGGAAAAAAGTTTGTAGAATACTAATTCACCCCCCTCTAAGTATAATCTATTTCTAATAATTGGTATCAGAGAATAATTACTTAGAAGAGGCTCACCAACTTGAGTAAGATCCCCATGGATATGGAACAATTAAAGAGGAACCTTGAAGAAGCCCTTCATAAAATTGATCTTCTTACAAAAGGAAGAGACAACTTGAAAGAAAGGTACGAAGATGCCAAATATTACATCGGGAAACTAAAAGATAAGATTGATCATCTCAAATCTAGAAAAGATCCTAGAGAGCAGGCTAGTGATAGTGATGAGGTAGCAACCCTTAAGAAAGAAAATGAGATATTGAAACATGAGTTAAAAATTGTTGAACCAAAATTAAGCTTGAAGAAAGATGATAAAAAAATTGAACCAGATTTGAAGTCTGAGAATGTAGATTTAAGATCTCATTTGACAAAAGTAACATCTAAACTAGATTCTATTAGGATAGAACATGTAGAATTAGAGAAGTATAACACTATTGTGAAAGGTGAATTGACCCAGGGTAAGAAACATTTAGAAAAACTATATTCTAGTAGTGAGAAAATTGATGAACAACTATTTTATCAGAGAGTTTCTTATGATAAGATAGGTCTTGGATATCTTATTGCAGAAGAACCAACAAAGAAAACTAAAGTTAGAAAAGAACCAAATCTAGTTGTTAAAACCCCTAAACCTAAGAAGAATGATCAGAATAGAATTGTAATGCCCACCCGTAGTTTTCTTTATATTATATATGTTGAACTCTTTTAGGCCTATTTCATACATGTGTTAGTTTCAGAGATATACGGTATTATGTCATTTCATTACTTGAAAATATCATTTATGATTACATAGTTGATTATACTTCATGTGTTGTATAATGATTATGATTACTTATGTGTTAATGTTGCTTTAATGATTCTTAGTTAGTAAATATGATTTTTTTCATAATGCTATCAAATGATATGTCTTTAATGATGATTATTTTACATTCATAGTAATGGATTGTTATATCTGAGCATTTGATGAGTTGATGATTCGTTATGGTACTTACCCCATACTTGCATGTGTATGGTGTACGTGTCTATTTTACTTTTATGTCTAACATGCCTGATGTGGTTAAGGAAGGGAGTCGTAGTCACCTACTAGTTAGGATGTATACAATGTACCACTCCCTGCCATTGCCTATCTAGTTTAGTTATATATATGCATATGTACATGCTCATCTTTTATGTAGGTTGTAAGAACCAAACATCGACTTTCCTGAATTGCTAGGATGAGCATGCCTATCACAATAGCTCAATGGTAAGAATGGGAAGATAATGATCATGTCCAATCTTAGGAATAGCCTAAATACTTGACCTGTGAGTAGGACTCATATTTGACTCTCTACCCCTTTTTAAACCCAAGTTTATCTTTGTTTGTGTTGTTTGAGTTTGGATTTTGAATAGTTTTGCTTATTTGAATTTGACTATGTTATGTATTTGGTAAAAGGTTTAATTATGATATTTAGATCAATCACATAATATTATAATTATTAAATATTATTTAAATAAAAAGAAGAATTATAATATCAAGATATTTAAATAATTGGAAAATTAAATTAATTAAATATTTATTTTTTATTTATTTAAAAGACTTGATTTAAAAAGTCTAAATATGAAAGTTGGAAAAGAAGGATAAATTGAAATATTAAAGACTAAATATTGATTTATTATGAATATTTAACCAATGATAATAAAATTAGAGTTGCACATAATTAATGACTTTAATTATTATTAATGATTAACTAATTATATGCAATTTAATTGCACATTAATTAATAAAATCAAAATAGGATTTTTGAGTGGGGAATAAATCATTTAACTTAAAAGAAAGGATATTTATTTAGTTTATTATAAAAAGATAAATGTATTTTATGAAAAGAAAGTAAATAAATAAAGAATATGTATTTATTTAATTTTAAAAGAAAGGAAAGAAAAGTAGAAATTGTGTATTTTTTTTATGAAAAAATAAATAAAGTGATTTTATTTATTTTTTAAAAAATAATAAGCCAAAAGAAATTATTATTTTATTTTTAGTTGAGTTACTTTCTTTTGTAAGTTTGCTTATTTTAGAAACCTTAGTTTTATTAGTTTTATTTTTTATTTTTTATTAATTATTAAGAGGTCATTTTGGTCTTTTTTTTGGGGGTGGGGAGAAGATTTTTGGAGAACAAGAAGATAATTTGGAACAGAGATTTTAGGAGACAAGTTATAGGTTATACATTCAGATTTTGATGTAAAAGATTTTTTTCAAAGCTTGGGAGTACAGTCCACAATTGGAATTTCTTCTTCTTCTTAACAAATCAACTTGGTCTTTGAAGGTGGGGGTTTTAAAATCTCTTTGAAATTTATATTGGAAAGATTGTGTTCTTCGTGTTTTCCTGATTATGAATAAATTTGTTTGCGATTACTTGTGCATTAGTTTGAGGGTTTGAAACATTTGATTTGGCTATAACTTTTATTTAAAATATGTTATCAAAAATATAAAGATACTTTTAGACACCCATTTGGATTTTATTTAACATATATAAAAATCATATATGATTGTTTTGTATAGACATAGTCAAAGATTGACTATCATGCTAAAACAAGGCCTATTTGAGCTTGATTTTTCAATTAGAGACACATGAACAATTACTTATAAATTTTAAAAAATAAATATTTAGGAAAATTACTTCTATGTGATTGTAAATAAGTCTATTATGAATACTTTTCTTGATTTTCATGAAGATCCAACAGTTCAAACAAAATTTATGTTCTTTCTTCTAATCTGGTATCCTTCAAATCTGAATAGTGTTGCTAGGAAGATTCATATTTTACAACATTCAAATGAACTTTTCTTTAGGACTGGTAATAACAAAGAAAATGTGAAATTAAATTATCTTTCCATCAATATAAGTTGCAGATCTTTACCATTTCCTATGAGATTATAACATTTAAAATACCAAATGATTTACATAGAGAAAATGCATAAAAACTCAATGTTATGAACTTTGAAAATGTTTTATCTTTATTTTAAATATTATTGATTTAACATCTAAAATATTTGATTCTAAACTTATTGGATAATTAATAAACTAAATTTATCTAAACTTTTATAACATTTATATAATCAAACAAAACTTTTGAAAACAGTCTAATCTAAATCATTTGATAGAACCTTGTATTATTTGGTGTGTCTAATTGAGGTTTTGTGGTATCTATTTTGTGATGGGTTTTGGAAAATTTAATGTGGTGTTTTATTTTGTGATGGCTTTTATGTGACTATTTCGCTAGCCAAACTAGGATGTGCACCAGAGGAATATTTTAAGATTTCATTTATGATGTTTGTTTGACTAGAGGTCATGATGTACTTTTATGATTCAAAATTGATACTTATATTTTATGAGTTTTATGTTGTTGAACATTTGACTTGAGTTTTGAGAACCAAATTTTTTTTATGGTTGCCTCTTAAGGAACCAAGTTCTTTCATTATGGGTGTTGTGGTTTGGGACACAATTGTAGTTTATGTGCTTAGGGGAGGTTATCTAGGTATGTGTCTTTGGGAGTGGCTTGCAATAGGGGTAAGTGGTCAGTACCAGGGTAGCCTATTGTAAGTTGTGTAAAAAGTGATAACATAGTAATTAAAATATCTTGCCTAGCCCTTTCTTTGAAATACACTAAAAAGATAAGTTAGAGATGTTTGCCTCGGCCATGCCTCAGGTGCTTGTAAAGGCTAAGGATGGGAATGGGATGATACCCAGTGAGAGGTATGACTAGTTTTTCTCATTTTCATGAGAGGGTATTTTGGTTCTGCATGTGTCACGTTGAGGGTCTGGGGTCTAGAGTTAGCAGTCTAGGGAAACTCAATGCTTGAAGGTCCGGGGTCTAATGAGAGACCAGTCTAAGGTATCTCAAGTATTTTGACCATGTGTTGACACTCCCTAGTATGTAGCCTTAGTATCCTCCATAGATTTTGTATTTGCCTCTAGTGGTGTAGTTATTGGTGTTCTTATTGTTGGATGTATTTATTGTTGGTGTTTACTTTCATTGAAGATGATTGGTGATTCGTGGTGAATGTGTTTTTGACATGTGTCTTTTGATTTGAGGTGCATATATTTTGTGGAATTTTTCTCATGATTTTGGTACTCAATATATACTTTCTATATCTATATCGTTTTGAATACGGTGTTTGTATTGGATTGAGTGCTCATTCTATTTGGATTATCTTTTCTTCTTGAGTAGCATGTGTTACCTTTGAGGTAGTTGTTGGCTATTAATATTCCTTACCTAGGAATGTTTCATGATTGATTAACTGTATGTGGATCATTCATTATCTTCCCTGCATGGTGGGAGTGGGAGTCTGACTAGGCAATCACGTGGTTGGGAGGTAGTGTCTTCTTATCATTTGGGTCCCCCTCAAACTTACAGATGTTGTATGTTCATTGTAGCAGTTGTACCTTTATCATTCTTATTCCTATCTTGGAGACTTATATTCCTTTGATGTATTTATGTTATCATATATTATAATGTATTGTATCTATTCTCGCATACCCTATGACATGTACAGTGGATGCACTTTCATTGTATTAGTTGCATTTATGTATTGGCTTATGAGATGATGTATTTGTTATTTCTTTATGATCATGACCATTGTATTTGAGAATTAACTAATTAATAAAACTTTCTTAAATGTGACTCAACACAAAGGAACCCTTAAGGAATGAAATACATATTGTAATTTCATTTATGTAAATGTTGTATATGTGTATATTGCTTCCACATTGTTAGTTGATGTTGTATAAAATTTAGAAAAAAAAAAAATAGTTCAGTAAACATTGTAATATGTTAGGTTTATTTCTCTTGGGTTCCTAAGTGAGGCATTACAAGAAGTAAACCAAGCAAGTCTACAAAATTATCTAAAGAAATTGAGCAAGTAAATCAACTTGAGAAATGTGATGAACTAAAACAAACAGAGAAAGTTGAACCACTTAAAGAAGTAAGACATGAATTGAAAGGTAGATGTATTATATGCAAAGAAGTTGTTCATATGCAGAGATAGTGCATAGGTAAGTCTTTCAAACCTATTACTAATTTCTATTTTTATAATTATCATGGTTTTGGACATAAAGCAGTAGATTGTAAGAAAACTAAGTTTGATAGTAATAATGGAAATAGTAGAATTTTTAGGGATACTGACCCTACAGGTAATGAAAGAAGGAGATCCTCAAGAAGATCCAATGATGGAGAAGGAAGTAGTGGATCAAGGAGAAATGTTGTGTGTTACCAATGTAACAAATTTGGACATATTGCAAGGAATTATAGAGCACCAATCAATTAGAATAGACCTAATCAAAGAAGGAATAGACATGTATATTAGTTATGCAATAACTTTAGTCACATGTTGAGGTTTCTTAGAATGGATAGAAGGAACTTTAATAGGAATCCAAACTTCAGAAGGAACAACAATAGAAATGACAAAATAAATGATAGTAGTAATGAAAGTAAAAAAGAACCACTTAAAGAGCATATTGAAGAATTCAATGAAATATTTGTAAAGGAAAATGATCCATAAAGTTCACATGTTGTTTTAGAAGAACAATTTTTTGATGTACGTGATGAGAGATTGAAATCAACCATACTGTGTGATCCATCTTATTTGAATTAAGCACCTTTCTATCAAGGAAAGAGCATCAGAATGATGGAACATAAGTTAGAGGTCAAGTTAGAAGTTGCAAAGTTACTATAAGGTTTAGCAGATTGCAAGGAATCTCTGGTTAAGAGTGAAAATCATTTGCAGATCCTATGAGTCTATACAAATGAAGACAAGTTTACTAGTTAACAAAGAACAACTTTTACAAAATTGACTGGAGGGGCAATCAATGTGAAGTTCAAATTGAAAAGATTTAAGGGATGTAAATAAGATTTTGACTACCATTTAGCTGTGTAAAGAATTAAGAGGCTATAAAAAGCAATTTTATAGTGAAGTAAAGATGAATTTGAAGCATTCACAGTGGGAAGTAATAAAAGCCCTATTTTCAAAAATTTAAGGTATTTTATGATGTTTCTCAATTATACTTTTGAAATTCTTAAATTAGTTTAAGATGGGAAATCCCATTGCATGTGATGTAAATGAGAGGCTGAGGTACAATTTTAAGAAACACTTGTCTGTGTCAATGAAAGATGATCCTTTGGGAGTATTTTTGCAAGTTCCACCAAACATATTGCATGTGGAAGATGTTAGGGCATATATGCACTACAAGTTTGATACCATTGGTGACAATGATATTCACATGAATATAGATGTGGTGTGTAACAATGAGTTGTCATTGAATCAATATTTTTAGCATTTAGAGGAAATAAGCATTATAAAGCCAATGTTCTACATAGAATTGATAATCATGAATGGGGTAGAATAATCCTAAGTAGAATCCATGAAGGAATGTTTTGGGAAGGAGACATCCCTGTCATGATTGATAATGACATGATTGACCAATTGAATGGATTGAGCAATGAAAGGACTAATATAGTGAATGAGAAGAACGTAAAGAAATTGGTTGAGACCAATCTAAGAATAAAATCAGATGGGAGGAACATGAGAATTGATCTCGTTAAGGAAGATGATGTAAGAATAATTAACAAGATTATAGGTTATAAGATGAACCATAGTTCAAGATTGAACTTTGTACCTTTTGGATTCATCCATGCAGCATACCTTATGATATAAAGAAGGCAAAGATCAATATGTGCAAAATTGTGAAGCAATAGTTGCTTGACAATATTGAGAAGCTGCAAAAGACAAAAAGAAAAGTGTTTAGATTTGAATCCTAGTTAACTCACTTATTCTTCCAAGTTATCAGGAAGTTTCTAGGTATGCCATATCATGAATGGAATGGAAAAAGTGCACAATTAATTTGATTACATACCATTATAGGAGACATTCAAAAGAAAGAATTATTGAAGACATAACCAATATGATAAAGAGTTTTCAGTCTGAAATGAAGAGATACATGATCCCTCCATCACTAGTGGAGAATTATGTAGATGACATATGTTTCATGGTTGAAATTGATGTCACATGCATGGAGGTTGTAGAACCAAGAATTAAATTCATAGACCCTATGGGCTATAAAAATGAGTACATAAATTATAGAAGCCCATGCGAAGATTATCCTTGAGTCTGATAGGGACAAGAAATGCCCTAGATGGGGACCTTATGAGGAAAAGATGAGAGAAGTTCATAGTGATCTCTATAGTAAGGAAATTAAGAAAAAGTAGATAAGAAGATAGAAGATATCTTGAAACAATCTGGTATGTCTAGAGAAGAGTTAAATGAGGTCAAAGGGATTGCCTTAGAAATGAAGGAAAATGGTCAAAAATAGATATTAT
The DNA here is from genome assembly GCA_028749045.1 of Cupressus sempervirens. Taxonomy (NCBI): domain Eukaryota; kingdom Viridiplantae; phylum Streptophyta; class Pinopsida; order Cupressales; family Cupressaceae; genus Cupressus; species Cupressus sempervirens. The sequence continues at coordinate 621,130,787 of CM053791.1, forward strand.
CAGCCACATCCCTTGCAATGGAAGGACCCTCTGAAGGTGTAATAGTAGTAGGATTTATCTCTTAGATACCTAATATCCCCTATGCCATAGTAGTACAAGTGCAACCCTGCGTTGCACATTTGTTATAGAAACTTGATGAAGAAGAAGTCACAATTACTAATTTCAAATCAATTAATCCTCTAAGGAAATAAAAAAGACTAAAAAAAGTGAAATAATAAGTTGAGTCACCAAGAAAGAAAAGAACCAAGTAGTTATCAAGTGGACTAGGCAAGAGGAGGAAGAAACTGCAAATGATTGAATTTGACGAGTCAAATGATGAAGAGGAAATAGACGATAGACCACAAAACAAATAATTGGAGAAGAAAGGGAAACTACTAGGAAAAATCCTTGGAAGCCTAAGGTAGATAATTTGAATATGCAAATAATTAATGATAACAATTTTGTTCAATTAAATAAGTATTATAGATTGTATAGCAACATGGATAGGCTGCAATTAGTAAATGTTGTAGTAAAAAATATGATATTAAAAAACAAGAGATTTGAAGATATACAGATAAATATTCCACAAGATCTCTATAATTGACTAGTTAATAGGGGAAGAAGAGTCATTGAAGAGGAGAAAAAAATTAGAAAAAAATTGATAAATTTTTTTATTAAGTTAATATTGATGAGGACATGATTAGAATAATGAAGGGTATTTAACCCTTGTTAAGAAATAAAAGAAGAGCTATTCTCTTGATGGGAGGAATCTATGAAGAAGTTAATAAGGAGACAAAGGAAGAAATTATAGAATACATGACTTCTATTTCTAAGGTCACAAAGTAGTGTGTGAAGTTAGGGGGAGCAATCCCTATGACCGTTGAGCATAGTACACCAATAGTAAAAAAAAATAATGGAAGTCAAGGACACACAGATGACAAATATATCTTCACATATCTTTATTGGGACTGACATCATGCAAGTTGGTGCTAAAAAGGTGATAGTAAACATCACAAAAGATCCTTTCAAGGATCTTTGGCCAAACATTATTGGCAATATCATTGATTACTCTAGCTTTGATGAAGAAGAGGAGAAAAGAAAGAGTGCAACAAAAGAGAAGGAAAAAAAGGAAAGTGAAAAAAGAAAAGAAAAAGAAAGAAAGAAAAGGCAAGAAGAAGAAATCAAGAGGAAATAAGAAGAAAATAAGAAAGAGGATGAGAAAATGAAAAGAGAAGAAGAACAGAGGAAGAAGAAAGAAGAGGAAGAAAAGAAAAGAAAGGAGGAAGAAAATGAAAGGAAGAAAAAGGAAGAAGAAGCAAAGAAAAGAATGAAGGAAGTAGAAGAGGAGAAGATAAAGATGGAAGAAGAAAGAAGAAAAAAGGAGGAAAGGAGAGAGGAAAAGGAAGACAAGGAGAAAATGAAACACAGTTGGAAGGTTGTAATGCAAGAAACTGGATCTCAACCATAGCTCAAACATGTCAACAGAGAGGTTGACAAAGCAATCTTTCAGCATGAGGCAAATGAACTAATTGTTACTCTTGTGAAAATAAAATTACCATTTTTCCCACACTCCTAGAAGTATATGATAATGATGATGACCATAACGGTATCATATCTTCATTGAGTGAGTTGTTTGAAAAGAAAAACACACTAAAATCTATGGAGAGAACTTTGGGAGAAGTCTTGGAGAGAATGCAAAGTGCATTAACATCCAAAATAATAGAACCTAATTTGCAAAAAAAAGGCAAAGGATATGGTGAAGGTCTTTGATGAATAATTCACCACACTATTAGATATTGCATTAGTACATGCATAAATAAGGCATGATGCACAACTATTTGATACAATTTGCACAAATGTGCATAATGACTTGCAAACATTGGATGTTTGTGTAAAGGAGTTAAGAAGATTTCTTGAAGAGGGAAAGAAGTTGTATGGAAAATGTATTATGTACTATAACTATTGAAAAGACATTGGCAGTAAGATTTTTGGATGGATGAGTGAGCTTCAAGCACTCCCTAATAGATTGCAACAACCAAATGTGAACATTGAAGATGTTGAGAATGAGTTGTAGAAAGTTCATGATACCATTAGGATCAGTGAAATAGAAAAGGAAATGGTAATTAAAAGATTCTATATATTTAAAGAACATATATCCCCTAAGACTAGTATGCTATAGAAGCAGTTGGAAGAATGTCTTATTGCTAAGACATCTTATGAGAAGTTTTCATACACTAATTTGAATGCAATAGAAGTGGCATCCTATGGACTATGTGCACTTTTGAGCACTACAGAGGCATTGAGAGACAAATGGAAGAAACAACTAGAGTGGTTAAAGATAGATTTTATAGATTGGATCTCTAGAATATCAAGTTAGACCACAAGAGGTAATTCAATTTTGACATGTAAATAAATTTTGACACCTTTGTCATTGATGTCAAAGGGGGAGAAGTACACAAGAAAATTGTATATAATATAATGTAAAGGAAAGTAATAGTTATAATAGTTATATACTAAGGTCTCTAGAGTAGTATTAATAGGAGATATAAGGATAAGATGGTTATAAGTGTAATGATCCACAAATTTTAAAATTTTGTAAAGTTTTTATAAAGGCCAAATTTTTAGGAAGTTTTTGAGTAACATTTTGGCACTTACACAATTTCCCCATATGTTGTTGTCAATGCCAAAGGGGTGATTGTTGGAAATATGGATAAGTAGGATGAGTAAGAGTTGTTATTTATGGAAACATATATATTAAGTTGAGATGACAGATTGTACAGTAAAGATCCTATAGTCAGAGTGAGAAAATTGTCTAAGTGTTTGATAGTTTCATTGGTAGTAAAGAGATAGTATTTGATGTTGTGAAGTCTACAATGACATGTGACACATACATAGTTAAGGACAGGTACCACAGAGTGTTTTGGTGACATGGCTAAGTGTGCATATTAGTACAGACAACACAACATTAGATATATCAAATTTACTAGTTAAGGTAGTGTACAAAGAAGAACAAAGCACAAAAGTAAAATTTGAATTACAAGTTAAGGAATTATTTTGTTTACGAAATAATTAGTTAACTATTTAGGGATGACATCCTAATGTTAACCCTAAGTTAGCATGGGATAATTTTGTATTTATCTAAATGTGTTAGGTTTTCCCTTGGCCAAGGTTTCCCTACTCAACAAAATATGTTGTTATGAGTTCTCTCTATGTATGTAATTATTTATTATTCAAGATTATTGCTTTACTTTCATATGCATGTTGTAAAGTAATTACTAATATCCATATGTGGCAAAATTTTTGTAGAATACTGATTCACCCCACCTCTTAGTATTATCTATTTCTAATAGTTCGATGGTCTTTCCCCAAAATTTGTTTAGATAGTGGGCCCATCTACCTTCTATAACTGGTAAAAGGGTTTGCACAACTCCTAATAGGGTTGGAATGTACTAACTGAGATTCAAAGTCTCCTAACAGGGATTGATATGTATTGAATGTATTTCATTGGCTCCTAACAGAGTCCATCCTCTTACAAGGAACTTTTATATTAGTACATCATTTTATGTATACCATCCCCGCCAGTGTTTTCCCTCCAATCAAGGGTTTCCCTAGTTAACATATATCGTGTTATTGTGTATGTGTATCTTCTTATGGCTATTGATTATATTGTTCACTTTCTTTAGGTTTAGTAAGGTTGATAAAAGTTATTTTGATTTGATAATTGATTCATGCCTTCTCCCTCTTAGTTGTCTTGGTGGACTTTACTTTCTAACAAGGAGCTCCTCTCTTTGATCTTTCAATTGATATTGGAAAAACATTCCAATTAGGTGATAATTATTACTCTATTGGCAATGTGTGAAACAAAGTTCTATCAACATATAAAAGTTTCTAGAAGGAGGCCACCCTTGAGCCTCTACATCAATAATTTATGTTACATCAATTAGTCTTGGCACTATTTGATCTTGTGCATTGTAAAAACTAGCCAAGGTAAGTTCAATTTTGTCAGCTACATCTAATTTTGCCTTTGGGTCCAAAGAACCTGACCGATCTCCACCTGAACAATAGTTTAATGAGTACCATAGCTCCCAAACTTTACAATGACTTGGCTCACTTTTTGCAACACACCTCTAGTGTTTGCAGTCATCATCTATTCTCATAGGGTTTGAAGAACTTAGACCTACAGTCAAAAATAAGAAGAAGAAAAATAATAAGAAGGGTAAGGCCACCAGGCCCCAACCTATGACCACTACTTAGAGTGTAACTACATCCAAACTACCACTAGGGATAATGGTTATTCCACAATAATTAGCAATTCTTAGGGGATAGTTGTCACCCTGGAAACTTTCTCGATGATGCATAACCTAAAATTGCATCCTAAGAAATTTTCCTAAAATATGAACATCTGGGTCCTCGAACAGTGGAAGAACATATATAGGTATTTAAGGATGCTTTAGTTTAGAACAATGTAGAACATGAAGATGTTGTTTTCTTCCCATTCCCAATGAACCTCAGTCCTAATGAGTTGAGCTGATACCTCAATCTACCAACCAATTCCATCAGCAGATGGGTTGATATTGAAAAAATCTTTCCTCTCAATGTTCCAGTCTGAGAATAACATCGTCAATTCATCTATATCTGAAAAGAACCAAACAAGCCTTTGCCAATATTTAATGACCAATTCCAACATTCTCTAAAGTGATGTTTGGATGCTTTTTCCCCCACACTAGAGTTAGTTGTAAGGACATATTTGGATGTCATTCTTTGAGTTGTGTCTATGTTGATCATATAGATCATACCCCAAGAGAACTAGGATACCTTGGCTAAAGTTTATGCATTGGCCTTGGAAGTCTAAACCTAGTTTATAGACTACCCTTTCAACACCTAGGGTATGTCATGCCAACCCCAGTTTAAAGTAGCTCCTCATCCAGGTAGTTATAACATGATTCCTATGGTGGCATTACCGAATTATCTTGCCTCTTGTTATACTTAAATGCATCGTAGGCCATTGCTTACCCAACTATAGAATATCCCAACTAGACTCAATTAGCGGCACCTCAAGTATCGAAGAATTCATTCCCTACCTTGGCCCCACAATCCACTCCATCATATGAAGTCCCTACCTTTTTATCCCCACACCTAAGTGGGAAAAACCATGTTACACCCACCAATCCAATAGGCATGTAGGTGTAGTCTTCTCTATTGTAAGGAAAATTGCAACAAAGAATATAATTGTTTCCACATAACCCATAAGAGATCTAAAATAAATATGTAACTAAAATCCACATGCAAGAGAATAGACAACATACCAAAAAAATGTGAAACAAGATATACCCTGGGAAACCCTCATTGTGGAAAAAACCCAGCCTCCAAAAGCATCCATCACCATGTATTATTCAGTAAAAACACCATTGCAATAAAATCATGGAAGCCTTCAAAGCCATAGCCACAACTGAGCAATCTATGTGAACACGCATGAATCCACACATCCCATGCCATGCTTCCAACCTTCACAAATACTCCCTTGGCTAACATGTCAAGCCTTGCCCTGATCGAATCTTTCCCTTTTTTGCCTTCTTCTCCTTTTTCTCACACCAACAACTACCCTTGTGCTTACTTATATAGTAGCAAGTCCCACAAAACCACCAATTGGTATTACATAAACCATGTGCTACCTAACCCATTGATCCCACATTTAATATTGGAAATTTAATTCATTTCCATAGTATTAAATAATTACATTAAATATTATCATAATGTTGCAATACAACTCATCAAGTATATCCTATGAAAATATTTACATGTTGCACATCCATCTAGGTGCAACATTACATAATAAAATAAAATAATACAATATAACAATATTATGCAATGTGTGCAACACCCATTATCTCAACACTTACTGCCTGATCAAATCACACATCTTGCAGCTAACATGGAATCCTTTTAGAGGATTTTCAATGGTATGGATAATGATATGAGTCAGTTGAAAAAAAACAAGATAACAATGGTGAATCAACAATTTTCTCCCCTACAATAGGGGGATATCTTTTGAGTGAAAAGATGTTCTTTTAACTTCGGTCCTTAAGGTAACAACAATAACAACTATAATCAATGGTAAAGTAATTGACAATGAAATAATACAATAAATAATGGTTGGGGGGGGGGGTGTCCCTCAAGTCAGCTAGAAAAGCAAGGGGTCATATGACCTAGTCATACTACCCTCATGGTAGAATGTTATCCCTCAACCAACTAGTGTTAGTTGCATGATACCATAACACATTCGGAGGCCACTTGTGCCACCTTAGAGAACATAATGACCAACTAGTGTTAGTTGCATGATACAAGAATACATTCAAAGGCAACTTGTGCCACCCTAGAGAAGGTAATAAAGAATTCCCACTCAGAGTTATAGTCTTTCCCAAATCAAGCACCTCTATGTACTTCAAAAAAACCCTACAACTTTGCCTTCATTTGTGAAACTATATTTTATTGGTAGGATGAGAAAGAAGGTGAGGAGCCTATACTCCAAGGATTCTTTGAAAACCCCATCCACACCTATGAGACCAATGCTTTTACTAATTCATGACCTCCTTACGATACAAGGAGATAATTAAACAAAGGACCATTCACAACATCAGTTCCACCCAAGACTACTTTCATATTGTCTGAACCTCATGTCAATGTAAATCCACCTCCATGAATATGACCAATACAATAGACACATGGCTCTATGATGAAAGGATCAAGGTCCTCTAGAGTAAAATTTAATATTCGGCAGGTGATGGAATAACAACTACTACCATGTCTGTAATGGATGTACTATTGAATTTCCTTGAGGAGTGGAAGACCCTCCTACAACAACTCAATCTCTCCAAAATATGGTCTTCTTTCACTAAGAGTGTGACTTTCAACAATGTTAATGTAACCATCTTTCAAGGCAATACCAAGGACCCTCTCTTCCTACTTAGTTTGAGAATTTATGGTAAAAATTTGCATATTTTTAAGTAGACTTTGAAGCTTTGGGAAACATCACACCCGTATATGAAAGAAGCTTGAATTAGTCCCTTTTCCATCCAAAGGTGATGTCATGAAACTCGACAAAACTATCATGAAAATGGTGGATGAGCTAAAAAATGTTCAGATCCAGCTCATCCACTAACCTCAATAGTCTAGAGTCATCAACATCCAAGTTGTGGAAAACCCTAGAACTTATAGGATGTTATTAATTCAAAACTAGTCAAAGGCCCTAAATGGGTATATTTCTACAAACAAGCTCTCACCGATTATGGTCAGGTGAGTGAGGTTTACTATGCTCAATTAGAGCTTGACTTATATTAGGATATGGAGACTTTATCCTTGGATTTTATTCTAGGAAAAATATCACATAGAGAACTCACAACCTCATTGTGTGATTGAAACATGATGTTGCTCTTCAAGGTGACTATGGGTTTATGATAAGCCACTTGTCTGACTCATGGCACTCAGTCTATAATGAAGGTAATTCAAAGTTGAAGTCTGAACCCTGTATAGATGTAGCCATCATCCACCCTTTTTATATCTAGAAGGGAAGGCAATAACAAGAAATTCCCATTTTGGATAGCCATCTGACAATCATATCTAAAGGGCTAATGGTTGAGGGACCCTTATTGGTTGCCTCTAAAGGAAATTCCCATTCCCATGTCTCCCATCATGAGGAACATATTAGAACCTCCATCACCAATAAAAATACTCATGCCCCACCCTCTAGGCCTCCACCTATAGAAATTGGCCTATGGACCCTGAAGTTTATGGATCTTGGGCCAAGGTTGGACCTGGTGTAAGGGTGGAATTGATTGATCCATGAGGAAAATATTTCCTTGCTTCTTCCCAGATGCAATTTGAATGCACAAATGATGTGGCCAAGTATGAAGTTTTGGTGCTAGGGCTCCTATTTTCCCTATGAAAGATTGTCACCTGCCTTTGATCTCTAGGAGACTCTAAGCTTATTGTTAGACAAGTTCAGAGCTAGTATACATGCCATGATAAATGGTTGATGTCTTACCATAAGAGGGTATGGGATGTACTAGAAGACTTTGATACCTTTTGCATTAACATCATCCCAATAAAATAGAATTATGTCCTCGACGCCCTTGTAGTATCTGCCAACACCCTAGAGCCCATGGTTGGTTCTCATCTCCAAAGGTTTTTGTTGAAATGATAGAAAACCCATCTTTCCTCAATAATGTTAAGCATTTTTAGGTCTTTGAAGATGATTGACACATTTTGGCTTTCTTGGCCAACAATGGCATATTGAAAAACTAGATTGTACAAGAAAAATCCCATGATGATACGAGACAAGAAAGTGATTTGGGAGAGGTCCTTGACCTCCCCACCAATACTATCTTGAAATGGATGATAGAACTATAATACATATATGACTCGTATCCCTGGGTCAAGGATAGAAACCTTCCTTCATCGAAAGGAGGAAAATATGAAAAGGTTAACCTCAGGTCTGACATAGAGGAGAAAAGTGTACTAATTGATTCCTCCTCCTCACTTGAAGAGATGGGGAAGATTCTCATGGTCCTCTGAGAATATATTGATTTTATTTCTTGGAGCTATGAAGATTTGCAAATGTATCACACAACTATGATGACACACACTATAACACTCAAACCATGTACCAAACCCTTCTAAAAAGGACAATGAACTGTAAACCCTTTGATCAAACCACTAATTTCTCAAGAGGTTTAGAAGATATTATCAAGAAGAATAATCTTCCCCATCTAGCACACAACATGGGTAGCTAATTTGGTTCCAGTCTGAAAGAAGAGTGGAGAAATTTGATTATGTGTGGATTTTTGGAACTTGAATAGAGAAATGATGATAGATAGCCATCTCCTTGTTGAAAATTTGGAATGGTTAAAGTTTTTTATGTTATCATTTATGAAAACATATAATTCATATAAAGTGGGTAGATCATGAAAATGAAATTATGGCGTGTATACTTAGAAAATTGTTTAAGTGTCATACAGTTTATCTGGCATAACATATAGAGTTTTGGTTGGCGAGCTTCACAAGCTTATCATGGACATCTAAAAAGTTAGGTATGGCTACCTCACACTATGATGATGATGTATGCAAGTGTGCAAGATGTTATAGACTGTACATACAAAGTTATGGCCAGTTTACCAATTATAGCAATATAAGGCAGAACATAGTATAACAAAGAAATGGAAAATTTTGGGTTAAGAAATTTTTTTATTTAGGAAATAATTAATAAATTAATTAGGGATGACATCCTAGATGTTAACCCTAAGCCAATGAAAGTTAATTTTTTATTTTGATAATTGTAAAAGGCATAAAGGCTAACTGGGCAGATAACTATAAATTAGCAAGGTATAAAGGAAATATTGTTAATGCAAAGTAATGTGAGTGATCAAGTAATGAAATACAATATTGATGTAATGATATGTGATGTGAATTCTGATGTCTAATTAGAGGAATGTGAATTATGTGATGAGAAGCAAAAGAAGTATTAGATATTGAAGATAACAACAAAAATGCAAAGAGGTTTTTTGTATCCATCTATTTATATCAAAGGAATTATATTACACATTGCATGTTTGGGAAGTGGTATCATCTTGCATATATTTTGTATTTGTATCTAAAAACTCCTAATAGGATTGAGGCTTCTAACAAGGTCTAGTCCTCTAACAAAAACTAAGACACTATATAGATGTAATAGACTCCTAACAAGGTCAATGTCTTTCCCAAGATACTTTTGATTAGTGGATCATTTTGAGGTTACCATATCCATTAAGGTTTTCCCTTGGCTAGGGTTTCCCTGGTTAACAAAATATGGTGTTATGAGTTCTTTTATTGCATGGTTATGTTTAATGTTCAACATTATTAGTTTAATTGCTTATGCATGTTATAAAGTTGTTAAAGATATCCTGTTTTGGGCTAAATTTTGTGAAATACTCATTCACCCCCTCTCAGTATTTCCTATTTCTAACAATCAAAGCATTGTTAATCAAAGAAGGCTTAATAGCTTGAGTAAGATCCCTATAGACATGAGATAGTTACAAAAGAACCAAGAAGAAGCTCTTGATCGCATATTGATATTCTTACTGAAGAAAGAGATGCTTTAAAAGAAAGATATGAAGATGTTAAAGACTATATTGGAAAGTTAAGGGATAAAATAGATAATCTCAAATCTAGAAAAGACTTGAAATATCAGATCAAGGAAAGTGAGGAAGTTTCCAAACTAAAGAAATAAAATGAGATCTTGAAGCATGAAATTAAGATTACAAATCTAAAGTTGAGCCTAAAAAATGATGATAGTAAAATTGAATCAAATTTGAAGTTTGAGAATGTAGATCTAAGATCCAACCTTATCAAAGTGACATCTAAGTTTGAGTCTACCAAGTTGCACTATGTAGAACTTGAGAAGTATAATTCTATTATGAAAGGATATTTAACCTAGTCTAAGCAACAACTTGAGAGATTATATTCTAGTAGTGAGAAGATTGATAAAAAAATGTCTTTTCAAAGACCTTTTGATAAGATTGGTCTTTGATATTTCATTGGAGAAAATTCAACTAAGAAATATTAAGCTAGAAAAGAACCTAATCCTAAAATTCATCAACCAATTGAAGATAGATAAGATTTAGGCAAATTAATCTAACAATGCACCTAAGGAGGTTGAGAAAGTCATACAACCTGAACAAGGTGATGAACGTAAGCAATGTGAGAAAGTTAAATTACCTAAAGAAGCAAGATATGAATTTAAAGGTAGATGCTATGCATGTAATGAGATTGGTCATATGGAAAATATTGCACAGGTAAGTCATTTAAACCAATTACTAATTTTTATTGTTATAATTGTCATGGTTTTGGTCATAACTGTAAGAAACCTAAATTTGTTAATAGTAATAGAAATAGTAGAATGATTAGAGGTACTAACCCTGCATGAAGAAGATATGGTGAAGGAAACAATGGAATGAGAAGCAACATTGTGTCTTACAAGTGCAATAACTTTGGAAATATAACTAGAAATTGCAAAGTACATGTTAACCAGCTGGAATCTAGATTTGGAAACAATGCACCAATATGCCAGTTATGTAACAACTTTGGTCATATAGAAAGATTCTATAGAATGTATATGAGGAATAATGTAAGGAATCCAAACTTTAGAAGAAACATGAACAAAAATGTTAGAAGGAACAATAACAAAAGTGACAGTCAGAAAGATAATATAAGAGAACATGTAGAAGAATTTAAAGAAGTATTTTTTAAATCCAAAGATCCATCAAGTTCACATGTGGTTCTGGAAGATCAATCAAATGAAGTACCTGAAGGTAGATTGAAGCCAATAATTGTATTTGATTCATCTTATTTGAATTAAGCACTTTTCATCAAAGATCGAGCATCAAAAATACATAAGAGATGTTAGAGAGAGAGTTAGAGTGTGTGAAGTTAGTATGAAGTAGTACGTGATGTTGTGGAGCTATGGTTAAGTTCACAAACAATTTGGAGATCATATGTAGTTATAAAAAGAAAAAAAGGTTTTTGGTAAAGAATAAACAACTTTTGTGGATTGTGTACTTGCTCAATTAATGAAGCTAGCAAATGCAAAGGATTAAAGGATTGGAATTATTATTTTGAGTATCATTCAAACATGCGACAAGTCAAGGAAAAAAATTGAGAGAAAATCCAAGGCAATCTAAGCATCATTGAAGTGAATTCATCATAAAACCCAATTTATGTGAACTTGGGGTATTTTATGAATTTTAGAAGTTTAAATTATGAATTTGAGTTCATAATTTATAGTAGAAATGGCTAGAAGTTTAATTCACAATGCTAAGGATGGGATAAAACCCAAGATCAAGATAAAACCTATTCAACCTATGGAAGAGGACCTTGCAAGAACATTTTTGGTTATCCCAAATGGAGTTTTGTATTTAAAAAATGTTGGCAATTACCTAAAGAGTAAAATTGAGATAGTAGGAGAAGGAAGTATAAGTAAGGAGTTTGACCTGATTTACAATCAAGATATGAGATTTAAGAGTGGATATGAGCACTTGGAAAAAAAATGAACTGACAAAGTTCTTATTTTCACATGATTTTGACAATGAGTATTCAACGAAGGTAATATTGAGCATAATTCATGATGGACGGTTATGGTTGTCAAATAATGTAGTAGATATATCATCTAACCTAATTTATGAAGTGACTAGACTATGAAATGAAGGTTCAATTCTAGTAAATGAAGAGAATCTAAAGAAACATGTGCTATCGAATACTAGGTTTGAGTACAATAGGAGAGGTATTGTGATCAACAAGATTACTCACAATGATGTAAGATTCATATGTAGAATCATGACATCAAATATTTGTGCTAGCTCTAGAGAGGATGACATGGTAGAAGGATTTATCCATTTGACCTATAAGAAGTGTGTAGAAAGGGTAAAGGTGAATACATATCATGAATAATATTATGACTATCGTCCATGTAGACATATCATGAGTATTATTATGTGTAGGGGAGATAATGTATGATCCACATATAGATATCAAATCAACAAATCAATCATAGGAAAGGAATCATGATAGCTCATTTTACCTCAAGGGTACCACAAACTACTGATGAAGAAAAGATAACCAAAGTTGAAATGAAAACAACCAACTAATACTAAAACCACATACCAAAGTCAACAACCAAACAAAAAATCTAAATCAAGTATCAAAACCAAAGATATACAACCACTAAAAGAATGTTATCTTCCAAATCAAAAGTCAATTGTCAAAAAAATAATAACCAATGAATAATTGATAATTATCAATAAATACTAAGAACCAAAAAAAAGTATCAACTTACAATAAATAACATCCACCAGAGGAATTTAAAAAATCTACTGAGGAGACTAAGACTACATACTAGGGAGTGTCATCACATGATCAAGCTACTTGAGTTATTCTAGACTGGTCTCTCACTAGACCCCAAACCCTCAACCATTGAGTTATCCTAGAATAATCGCTCTAGTCTCTAGACCCTCAACATGACCCATGCAAAACCATAATGCCATCTCATGAAAATGAGGAATACTAGTCAAACCTCTCACTAGGTATCATCTCATTCCCATCCTTATCATGTACAAGCACTCAAGGTATGAGAAAGGAAACACAATTATATTATTAATGTTTAAACCCATTTCCAAAAATAATTAAGTTATCACTTATTAAGTCAACTTACAATGAGTTCACCTAGCAAACACTTAGGACCCCAACCCCCACTTTAAGCCACACCCATAGGATGCATCTAGACTACCTTCCCAAAGCTCACAAACCCTAATTGTGTCTGATACTACAAAATAATGATAATTGAATTTAGTTCCATGACAAGCAACCAAAAACTTATATTGGATCTCAAAACTCAAAATATCATAAATAGTCTCAAAAGTAATCATCATAACAAATGTATCAATCATGTACCATGACTACCATTGTAACATCCATCAAGATAATTCATCATAAAAGAAGTCTCAATAACCTTTGGTACACATCCTAGTTTGGCCAACTAACCAACTCACATAGAATATCACAAAATAAATATCATGAGACTTTAAAGAAAATATAAAGAAGCACATAGTTTTCAGTCATATGGTTTGGTTGAACTATTTTCAATAGTCTTTTTTGGCTAGAGAAGCACACACACAAAAATTTCTAAATCATTTTTCTGGCATTTAAATAAACAATTATTTTAACCTAATAAGAAAGAGAAATTTTACAAAAGATTAAATGAGTTTCATATACATATGTAAAAATAAATCAATTTTAATCATAAAATAGTTAATAAATATTAATAAATTAATATTTAATATATAATAATAAAATCTTCTAAAGTTTATTCTTTTACATAAAACTCATTAAATATAAATAAATTTTAAATTTTATGTAAATTAAATATTTTCAAGAAATTTTAAATAGATTAAATAATAATTAATTTAAATAATAAGAAATAATAAAATGGCTCTGGGCAAGTCATATCTTAGAACATTTCATCCTCTCCACAAAAGCAATTATCACAAGGGAAAGGAAATCTTCAACACATGCCTCACAGAAAAATGGTATGATTTAAAGACCAAAACCCCAATTTTAGAGATCTAGGGAAATATCTTAATGAGAATGAAAGGAGATTTTTTTTTAACAGTAAGGATCATAGATGGAAAACTCCCAAAAATTCTTCAATCATTAGCATACATAGTAGACTGTTGAACCAAAAATTAGAAGCAAATAAGGTTTAGCTATATTATAAAGCTAACAATCTCTTAGTTAAAAATTACTATAGCCATAAAAAAAACTAGGGCATCAATATTTTTAGCCTGACCCCTCTACCAATAGTGAAGAAAATGGCTAGAAAATGGTTACTCCCAAGATATATCAAAGAAGAAACATAGCCAACACTTCTACTCTTACAAACACTTATAGTAAATCACCCAAATATATATCAAAGGCAAAGTAGATCCCTTTCGAAAATATCACAAGAACTAATCAAACCTATAGAGATCTAGATAACTCTAGAGAAGGGTGTCAAATTAATACTTCTAACCCTTACCTTAGGAACCTTTCTAACAATCCCCAATCTCTAATATCTCACCTTTTTATCATTCCATCTTTCAATAAAATAAACCCACACAGTATAAACCTAAACAAAGCTCATATCCTAGATTTGAAGAGGAATAAAAAAACCTAAATATTGTGGTATAAATGCAAAAATGGACAATGAAAGATGTAACCAATAAAAGAGAACACTCCCTAGGGCATAGAACCACAACCAATATGCTTAGAGCCCCAAGTGATACCCAAAGAAATGATGTAAAATTTCTAATTATTAGCAATAAACACAAAAAAGATCGATGGTTTGAGTGTAAAGATCTTGGTATGTATGCCTTTTGGAATGTGCCCAAATCAATGAATCCAAACTTTGAAAAATGATTAGAAGCATTTTGTTTTGATTATGTGAGTATCCTTCCACTATCTAACTGGTTGGTATATTTATAGTGTAGGAATAAGATAATAAGATATTAAATTCTTTCTAGATCACTTTGTTTTCATAAAGGTTTTAGTGTGAATTTCATAAAATGGACACCTAATTTTGATGAAAGTATTGCTAAAATATTATCTCTCCCAGCATGGAAAGTAATTAGATCTATACCAGTAAAAATATTACATTTATAAATTTTGAAATAGGTCAAGTGTTCGTTAGGAGAATTTTTAGGTCTAGAAGCTAGCTATAAGGATAATAACAAAGTTAAAATCCTAGTTAATTGTATATATGGTATCCAAAATCATAGACCTATCAAAATTATAACAAATAGATCAATATACAACTTACAATACACAAAATTTGAAGGACATGTCCATAAAATAAATATCCTAGATGGTGATTGTACAAGGATTTCTAATGATTTGAGATGTAAACACAAACACATAAATAAAAATCTTTAAAAAAATCCAAAATCTTACTTACTGTAAAATGAGGAAGGAGGCAAGTCTCACACCAAAGGATTTAGAATATTAGACCAAAACAAGATCAGAAAAGACCATGCAAAATAATATTTGTAAACAAGGACCTCATTTAGCTATTAAAATTTATTATCTAGAAGAGGACATTGAGGAAAGAGAAATAATAGAGGAAGAGATGTATCAAGGTTAAAAAAAACCCTATCACTACACTAGCAATGAGGAATCTATATAGGGGATAAAGAACATATAATATGTAGAAATCTTACAAAGACTATAGTAAAAACCTCAACTATGAATGAAGGAAACAATCACACTAGTCTCAACTTTGAGGGAAATATCATCAATTTTCAGCAATGTGCACTTTATAGGCATCCTAGTTTGTATCTTGGAAAAATCAAGGAAAATATGTACAAGTATAGGTAGCTAACCAATGAAGTTATAGTAATACAAAATGACATAAGAGACAAAATAATAATATGGGAAGAAGCCCATAAAGAACACAAGCAAGAAAATATCTATATTATCCCATCAAAAACTTCAAAGGAGTATTTGAGTAAGAACAATATGGACAATAACATTCAGATAGACTCAAACCTAAACAATGAGGACAATGATGCATTAGTTTCAATTACAGTCCAGGAGAAAAATGCAAAGAAATCAGCATATGAAATTTTCGTGTCACAAACGGATATAAAGGAATCCTCACCAAAATCATTGGAATTTAAGAAACTAGATAAAAGTTCACCATCACAAAAAAAACTACATAGACTGACTCCCAAGAAGAAAATAAGAAGTAAGAAGAAAGTATTGAACTTAACCTTAACATCAACACAAATGGAATATACTAGATGGCTTAGAAAAAATAATAGAAGATAAAAGCAACACACTTATTACAATTATAGAAAGACATCATGCCAATGTAGTAATTACCCCACAAAGGGTGAGATCAAAAGAGAAAAATAGGAAACTAACAAAATTCTGCCAAATGCATACAAGATGAAAAAATCCCCTCGAGGATGATAACATGTTAAAAGTACATCAAGATATAGAAGCTAAATGGGAGAAAAGTCTAAAACATATCCCCATTGAAGTAAATACTCTTATTATAAAAGGAGGAGAATCTAACCTAAAAAAACTATCTAACACCAATATCAAAGACAAATTGAAGGAAAACAATGTAGAAACAATCCAAATTTGGGAAGAATTTGGAATCCAAGAATCACCAGTGATTAAGCAAGAACATAATATGAAAACTAGTATAGGAGAGCATGTTGAGTAACTAGAAATTACAGTCATAGAAGGGGATAACAAAGATTTGGAGATTAAAATAAGTGATAGAATAATACAAGAATTGGAAGAAGAGAAAGAGGATAAAGAAGATGAATCCATAATAACCAGTGTAAAAAATGCAAGCAACAACCTAGATAACTTAAGCATAGCAGCTAATACAAAAGGGATAGATCACCCAAAATGTGGCAAAATGGGTAAAAAAGAGAGGACGAAAATCATTAGTAGAGCTCATGCGAGCATCAGGTAAGACATGTAATCAAAAGAATATTAATGACTTATTTCATGCAGGGAAGGGGAAGTGTCTTCCCATAGAACCATGAAGTTAACCACAATGAATGTTAAGGGTCTAAATGTCCCTAACAAAAAGTGCTTTCTCAAGAACAACCTCTCCACCTTTTAATCTAAAATAATACTAATTCAAGAAACCAAATTAAATAAAGAAGAGGGAGAAAAATTCAAAAGGATATTAGGATTGTGGAAATCTGAAATGATAGAATAAGAAGGGGCATAAGGAGGAATAGGGATCCTATGGGATCTTAGAAAGGTTAGCTTTATGCTACAAACCTCTAATAGCAATTGGATGGGAGGAAAAATCAGAATTTCATAAGTAAGTAATGTTTCTCTCTCATCAACATATATGGAACTATTCCTACAATAGATAAGAAAATAGTTTGGAAAAAATTCAACAAATTTTTGAAAGCAAACTCTAGGGAGAATTTCTTTTTGGAAGGAGACTTTAATGCACTCTTAAACTTAGATGAGAAGTTAGGTGGTACCACATCAATCTCACAAGCTATGATAGACTTTAAAAACTAGTTTACATACAATGGTTGAATGGTTATGTTGACTTCTAATGGGATGTTTACATGTAACAATAAAAGAAATAGTTTATGCATTATAGCTTAAAAAATTGAACAACTTTATATATAAAGGGGACTTATAAACCTTTAATTCCTCTTTCAACACCACAATCCTCCCTAATTTTGGCTTTGATCATGTTTTGTTAAGATTAGAGATAGGATAACTAACTAAACCATCAAGAAACCCTTTCAAATGTGAAAAATGTGGTTCCTAGATGAAGAATTCATTAAAAAGATTGATCAATGGTGGTGAGAAGTAAACTTCAAAGGGTCTAAGATGTTCTGCTTCATGGAAAATTAAAAGTACTAAAAGGAAAAAATACATAAATGGAATAAAAATTACTTCAATAATATATTCAAAGGAAAAATAGAGAATGAAGAAGAACTAACATGACTTAATGAGGAAGTTATATGTGATGGGATGGATAACAATAAATATCTAAGAGAAAGAATTATTGGCTAAATCGAAATATATTCTAGCAAAAGAAGAAGTATTTTGGAGACAAAAATCTTGAGAGATGTAGTTAGCAAAAGGAGATAGAAGCACATTTTTTTCATAATAGTATCCTAAACAAACTTAGAAATGTTAATAAGATCTCTAAAATCAAAGATAGTGAAGGGAATGTAGTGAAAAATCCAAGTAGAATAGCAGAAGTATTTGTAAACTACTTTACGAAAATCTTCAACAATTATTGTGCCTCAAACTTAACAACACAAAATAAAATGTTAGGCAATATTCCAAAACTAATTATTTTAGAAGATAATAAAAATCTAAATAAAAACTATCTAAAAAGGAAGTTAAAGAAGCCCTCTTTCAACTCAACCACTCGATAAATCCCATGGACAAGATGGGTTCCAAGCCTTCTTTTTTCAAAAATGTTTGGATATTCCTGAACATGATTTATGGAGGCCATTGAAGCTACTAGATATTTAGGATCATTTTTGGCTAAAATTAATAATACTTCTCTAGCTCTAGTCCCCAATAGATGTGAGCATGATAAACTGGGTGACTTCATACCTATAATGTTATGCAATACAATATATACTAAAGAAATTATTACCAAAACTAATTTCGGAAGAATAAACAAGCTTTGTTCCAAATAGATCAATATTTGATGGGATTATTATAATCCAATAACTTATCCACTCAATCTAAATAAACAAAAGACCATGTTTGATAATGAAGCTAGATATTCAAAAAGCATACGACAAAGTTGATTGCGAAAGATTCTTATGCAAATCTCTCGAAGCTTTTAGTTTTTATCACCAATAGGTGAATCTAATATTCAATTACATCTCAATACCAAAAATTTCTTTCTCATTAATGACACACCACAACTTTTTTTAACATAACTAGAGGAATTAGTCAAAGAGATTCAATATCTCTCTTTTTATTCATCATTATGATGGAAGCTTTTGGAAGAGTTATAAAGGCAACTCAAGTAGTAGGAAAGATCAGAAGAATTCAAGTATCAGAGGGAGTTCCTAAAATCACTTATCAAAAATTCACTGATGAAACAATTCTTCTAGAGGAAAGCACAAGAAGAGACACAAAATTTTAGACAAACATCAAAACCTATATGGAAGCATCAAGGCAAAAAGTAAACACAAATAAATTGGAATTTTTCTTCCTAAATATAGGTCCTAATCTAAAAAACCATATATGTAACTTAATGGGGTATACAAAGGGAAAATTCCCTTGTAAATATCTTTCTATCTTGTTAGAAAAGGGTGTTAGAGATAGGAAAACTTGGAATCTCATAGTAGATAAGTTACATAAAAAGAATGGAATATTGGAAAGAAAAATGGCTAAATAAAGTTGGTAGGACAACAATGATAAAGGCATTGTTATCAACCATACCTACTTTCTAGATGGCATGCATATCTCTCCCTAAAGGTGCTAAAATAATTTGAGACAATAAACTAAAGAATTTTGTTTGGCAAGGTACTTCGTAAACAAAGAAACAAGCTTTAATGAAATGGGATAACATCTGTAAACCCAAAGAGTATGGAAGGCAAGGCATTACGCATTGGTATTGGCTAAATAGGGAAATAAGAGCCAAACAATTATGGAGAATGTATAACGGAAGTGGGAGTAAATGGGCTAAGATCTTATATTTCAAATACTTAAACAACTCTAATCCATTATCCCTCTTACGAACCGAAAATCCCCCAAAATGATCCAAATTTTGGAACTTTGTGATGAGTTGTCATCTATTAATAGTTAAAAACTTACATGGGACATAGGTCTAGGAGAGGACACCCTTTTCTAAGAAGATTCATGGGATGAACATCCACCTTTGGATAGCATTAGTATACCAACCAACATTAAAGAAACCTAACCAACCAATGGGGCCAACGAGTCAGTGATTACAAAATCAAAACCAATGAGAACCTCATTAGGAGATGACAATAAAAATTAATGGAGGGAACTTCATTAACATCCCAAGAAAAACATATTCTAGAATGAATTTTAAATAAATGAATAGTCAATCATAAGGAAATAAAGGATAGGTTGATATGGGGTGCTTCTAGGGACGGAAACTATGATGTCAAAAGAGATTATGAAAATATTATTAACTCACAATAATGAGACAAAATTAGTATACTCCTCAATCTATGTTGGGGCACAACCTGCCTTCCCAAGGCAAGACCTTCCTTTGGGTGGACCTTCACAGAAGAATCTTAATAGTCAATCAGTTCACTAAGATGAGATTTGGGGGACCATCACGATGCCCCCTTTTTGAGAAAGAGTCTAAAATAACTGGCCACTTTTTGTTCAAATTTTCGTATGCCAAAAATTGTTGGCAATGATTATGTCATAAATAAAAATGGAAATCAACTTTCCTTGAAAACCTCCTAGATTTCTTAAAAAGATAGCCTAAACATGGTAGATCTAAGGTATATAACAGCCTATGGTGGATGTCGTCTTCTATCCTATTATGGGAATTATGGAAGGAGAGAAACATAAGACTATTTTACGACACGAGCATGGATACCCCCCCTGCCCTGCTAAATAAAATCAAGGCATGCATTACAAAAGTAGTTAATAACAATCTAAGGAATACAAACATAGAAGAAATAACTTTCTCTGAATGGGATGCAGAGATGAGTAAAAATTGGCAAAACCTCATCAATCCCCCTATGATCCACTCGAAATCTAGTAAAACAACTAGAGCTTAATGTAAATGGTCTCCTCCTCCAACTGGATGGGTAAAGTTAAACTTTGATTGAGCTCCTAGAGCCATCCTAGGTTGGGTAGGTCTCAGTTGCATAATTCACTCTTAAAAAGGTATATGCTTAGAAAAGTGTGCAAAATATATAGGGGCAATGTCTGACAACCTAGCAGAACTTGAATATCTAACTGAAGCTTTATGCTTGAGTTTGGAAATGAGAATTTAAGAGTTGGTTATTGAAGGAGATTCTCAAATAATCCTAAATGATCTAAGAAAAATGAACATCCCCAACTAGAAGTTACAATCCAAGCTAGAATATGATTTAACAATAGTACATAAATTTGAAGACATTATCATAAAAGACATTTATGCGAAGGCAACAAGGAAGCATACAACTTAGCCAACAAAAGGGATGATGGGGAAAAAATACTAATAAAAATATATAGATCTATAGCATCTACCCTTGAAAAACACTAAATAGCAATCCAAACTATTCTAATTCAAGAAATTTTGTGATGTATCAAGACTTTAGAATAACCACTCCTTATAGACTAAAAGTTAGGTTGGTGACTTCAATGGAAAAAATTCCATCTAAATCCCTTAATAACTTCAACAATTTGAGAGCTTATTAAGACTCTCTAACCTCCTATTTAGGCCCTCCTAGAATCAAGTTTTATTCCCATATCCTATAAAATGAAAATTGAAATAGACTTGTAGATTTGAGGCTTCTAGATCAAGTGGGCACAACATGAATGATTATCGACGATGTAGGATAATCTAAATAAAGTATTGTAGACGGGTATAACATATAGTTTATAGTGAAACTAGCTTATATATACCTCTATATATATTACGCTGAGAGTAATCGTTCTCGAGGCGCCTATTTTTATTTAATCACAAAGTTATTTTAATCGAAGTTGGGATTAATGAAAATAAAAATAGGTGCCTCGAGAACAATTACTCTTGGCGTAATATATATAGAGGTATATATAAGCTAGTGGTAGTCGCGGCGCAATAGGAAAAATATTTACTTTTTATTTTTTATTTTGATAAGGTTTCTATAAAATTGTTAATTGATTTTTAATTAGAGTTGTATGCAGTTACTATAAAATTGTGCTTCAAAATATTTTTTAAAATTTAATATAAGGAGCTTAATATAGATTAAAAATATATATTTTATTTTTGGGATATTATAATGTAAAAGGTTATAGTCATACATAGATATATGGTTAGGGACAAAGTTACCATTATAGTTAATGTTAACCTTAGGGGTAGAATTAGGGTTAGGGTTAGGGTTTGAGCCGTGGTTAAGGTTAGGGATAGAGTTATGGTTATGGTTATTGTTAGAGTTATGGTTAAGGTTCAGATTAGAGTTATGTTTATGGTTAAGGTTAGGGTTAGAGTTATGGTCATGGTTAAGGTTAGGGTTAGAGTTATCGTTATGGTTATGATTAGGGTTAGTGTTAAGGTTATAGTAAGGTTAAGGCTAGGGTTAGGGTTAAGGTTTGAGTCAAGGTTAAGGTTAGAGTTAGGGATAGGGTTTGAGTTAGGATCAAAATTAAGGTTAGGGTTAGGGTTAGGGTTAGAGTCCAATTATGGTAGAGTCAGATCAAAAGTTAGAGTTATGCTCATGGTTAAGGCTAGGGTTAGAGTTATGCTTATAGTTAGGGTTAGGGATAGGGTTAGAGTCCAATTATGGTAGAGTTAGAATTAGGGTTAGAGTTAGGGGTGGAGTTATGTTTATGGTTAAGGTTAGGGTTAGAGTAATGCTCATGGTTAAGGTTAGGGTTAGAGTTATCATTATGGTTATGGTTAGGGTTATAGTGGGGATAGGGTTAGGGTTAGGATTTGAGTCGAATATTTTTTTAAATTTAATATAAGGAATTTAATTTTGATAAAAAAAATATTTTTTTAGGTTTGAAGTTAGGGTTAGGGTTTGAGCTATGGTTAAGGTTAGGGATAGAGTTATGGTTATTGTTAGAGTTATGGTTAAGGTTCATATTAGAGTTATGTTTTTGGTTAAGGTTAGGGTTAGAGTTATGGTCATGGTTAATATTAGGGTTAGAGTTATGATTATGGTCATGATTAGGGTTAGGATTATAGTAAGGCTAGGATTAGGGTTAGGGTTAGGGTTTGAATCAAGTTTAAGGTCAGAGTTAGGGTTAGGGTTTGAGTCAGGATTAAAATTAAAATTAGGGTTAGGGTTAGAGTCTAATTATGCTAGAGTCAGATCTACAGTTAGAGTTATGCTCATGGTTAAGGTTAGGGTTAGAGTTATGCTTATAGTTAGGGTTAGAGTCCAATTATGGTAGAGTTAGAATTAGGGTTAGAGTTAAGAGTAGAGTTATGTTTATGGTCAAGGTTAGGGTTAGAGTAATACTCATGGTTAAGGTTAGGGTTAGAGTTATCGATATGGTTATAGTTACGGTTATAGTGGGGATAGGGTTAGGGTTAGGGTTAGGGTTTGAGTCAAGGTTAAGGTTAAAGTTATGGTTAGGGTTAAGGTTTGAGATAGGATTAAAGTTAGAGTTAGGGTTATGGTTAGAGTCCAATTATGGTAGAGTTAGATTTAGGGTTAGAGTAAGGGGTAGAGTTATGTTTATGGTTAAGGTTAGTGTTAGTGTTAGGGTTAGGGTTAGAGTTAGAGTTAAGGTTAACGTTAAGGTTAGAATTATGGTTAGGGATAGTGTAAAGGTTAGGGGAGTTAGGATTAAAATTAGGGTGAGGGATAGGGTTTGAATTAGAGTTAGGATTAGATTTAGGGTTATTGTTAGGGTTAAGGTTACAATTGGAGTTAGAGTCAGGGTGAGGGCTATAGAGTCAAGGTGAGGGCTATAATTAGGGTTAGGGTTAGAGTTAGGGTTAGGTTTAGAATTAGAGTTAGAATTAGGATTAGGGTTAGGGTTAGAATTAGGGTTAGAGATATAGTTAGGATTTGAGTTAGAGTTAGGGTTAGGGTAAGGGTAAGAATTAGGGTGAGGGTTAGAATTAGGGTTACAAATACAGTTAGGGTAAGGGTTATAAAAACATTTAGGGTTAGAGTTGGAGTTAGAGTTAGGGTTAGGGTTATATTTAGGGTTAGAAATAAGGTTAGGGTTAGAATTAGGGTTAGGGTTAGTGTTAGGGTTATGGTTAGCATTAGGGTTAGGGTTACAATTAGAGTTAGAGTTAAAATTAGAGGTAGTAATAGTGTTAGTGCTAGTATAAGAGTTAGAGTTAGAGTTAGATTTAGGGTTAGAATTGGGGACAAGATTAGGGTTAGGGTTAGAATTAGAGTTAGAGTCCCAGTTCAAGTTAGAGTTAAAGTTAGAGATAGAGTTGGAGTTAGGGTTAGGATAAGAGATAGAGATAGATTTAGGGTTAGAATTAGGGTTACGATTAGAATGAGCATTAGAGTTAGAGTTATAGTTAGGGTTAGAAATAGTGTTAGGGTTAGGGTTAGGGTGAGAATTAGAGTTATTGTTAGAGTTAGGGCTAAAATTAGGTTAGGGTTAGGGCTAGAATTGGGATTAGAGTTAGAATTAGGATTAGAGTTAGGGATATATAGGTTAGGGTTAGGGGTAGAATTAGAGCTATAGTTAGAGTTAGAGTTAGGATTAGGGTTAGGGTTAGAATTAGGGTTAGAGATTGAGTTAGAGTTAGGGTTAGGGTAAGGGTAAGAATTAGTGTTAGGGCTAGAATTAAAGTTACAAATAAAGTTAGGGTTAGAATTAGGGTTAGGGTTAGGGTTAGATTTAGAGTTAGGGTTTGAGCTAGGGTTGGAGTTAGAATTAGAGTTAGAAGAAGGGTTAGAGATAGAGTTAGGGTTAGGGTTAGCACAAGGGTTACAGTTAGAGTTAGGGTTGGCATTAGGGTTAGGGTTATAATTAATGTTAGTGTTAGTATTAGTGTTAATGTTAGAATTAGGGCTAGAATTGAGGCTAGGGTTAGGGTTAGGGTTAGGGTTAGAATTAGAGTTAGAGTTAGGGATCAAGTTAGAGTTACAATTAAAATTGGAGATAGAGTTGGAGTTAGGGTTAGATCTAGGGTTAGAGTTAGGGTTAGATTTAGGGTTAAAATTAGGGTTGGGGTTAGGATTAGAATTAGTGTTAGGGTTAGAGTTACATATAGTGTTAGGGTTAGGATTAGCATTATATATAGTGTTAGGGTTAGGATGAGGGGTAGGGTTAGGGTTAGGGTTAGGGTTGGGGTTAGGGTTAGCATTAGGGTTAGGGTTAGGGTTACAATTAGAGTTAGAGTTATAGTTATAGTTAGGGTTAGAGTTAGAGTTAGTTTTAGGGTTAGAATTAGGGGTAGGGTTAGGGCTAGAGATAGAGTTGGAGTTAGAGCTAGGGATAGAGTTTGAATATGGGTCAAAATTAGGGTTAGGTTTAGGGTTAGAATTAGCGTTAGAGTTAGAATAATTGTTAGGATTAGGGTTATAGTAAGGCTTAGGGTTAGGGTTAGAATTAGGTATAGAGTTAGGGTTATAAAGAGTTAAGGTTAGGGTCAAGGGTAGAATTAGAGTTAGTGTTAGAGTCAGGGTTAGGGTTAGGGTTAGGGTTAGAGTTAGGGTTAGAGTTAGAGTTAGAGTTAGAGTTAGAATTAGAGTTAGAGTTAGGATTTGTGTTATTATTGCAGTTAAGGTTATTTGTAGGTTATTAATCATATTATAGTTGATGTTAGTGCTATTATTACAGTTTATCGTAGTGTTAGGGTAATAGTTAGGTTAAATTTTTATGTGGATTAGTTCTATTATAGTGCCCATGATTAGTGCTATTGTGATACAAGTTATTAATCTTTTTAATAATGTAATCCCTACCTCTCCCATCCTCTCTCTCTCTCTCTCTCTCTCTCTCTCTCTCTATCTCTCTCCCTCCCTCCCTCTCTTTCTCCCTACTCTCTAAATACACCTAGTAATACCCCCCCCTGTCTAAATAAACCCTCTAATCTCTCTTTGTCTCTAGTCTCTAGATACGCCCCCTAATCCCTCTCTGTAATCTCTAGATACACCCTCTTATCTCTAGCATCTTGCTCTCTAGATATACTTCCTAATCTCTCTCTCCCTCTATGCTCTCTAGATACACCTCCTAATCTCTCTCTCTCACTCTCACTCTCTCTCCCTACTCTCTAGATACACCTCCTAATCTCTCCCCCCTCTCTCTCCCTGTTCTCTAGATACAACTCCTAATCTCTCTCTCTCTCTCTCTCTCTCTCTCTCTTGATACACCCCCTAATCTATCTCTCTCTATCTCTCTAGATACACCCCCTAATCTCTCTCTCTAGATAAACCCCCTAATCTCTCTCTCTCTCTCTCTCTCTATATATATATATATATATTATTTCTAGTTTCTAGTACATATAGGGTTAGGTTAAGGTATATAATTTACTAAATGCTTAGTACAGTCATATATAGAGTAAGTGTTAGAGTTAGGATCCAAGGTTTAGAATTTCATTTATATGACACTCAATGTTATGGTTAAGTTTAGTAAGTGGTTAAATGTTACACTAAAATAAGGGACATGGTTAAGGGAAGTATGAGATTTAGGTGTAGTGTTGGAGTATTTGGAATACAACTATGTTCAAATTTAGGATATATGTTATACAAATGACTCAAATAGTGCAAACCTTTAAATTCATGAAAGGGAAATTATAAGTCCCAACACAACTATTTAGATGATGTAAAAAGTGTGAAATAATATATAAGAATCAATTTTATGGAAATTATTTCTCCATGATAATGTGAGAACATTATATATTGTTGAATTTTTAATAATGCTAATGAAAGACTTCTTTCATCATTGAGGGAAACCCATCCACTTTTGTAGATGTGTCACATATGAATTTTTATGCATCTTTCATATGCATTACTTCTATTTCCCCAACATAGTCAATTGGAAATATTGCATTCTCCACAACTTTAATTATAGCTATACACATCTCTTTAATTATTTGTAGGCATTTTTCAAACTCGGTCTCAAAGAAATCATTTGAGGTTATTGAAGTAGTCGGGCTAGTATCAAATAATGTTTGATTCTTTGTTCGAGGCATCCATAACTTAAACAGTAACCTGCAAACTTATAAACAAACATCAACATATAGAAATTATCAAAATAAAAAAGTATTCATAATTAACACAAATTCTTTCAAATGAATAATTTTTAAAATAACATAAATAAAAATCAAAACTATTTCAAATGAAATAGTTAGATTGTAATGCTTGAAATATGGTGGCACTGTCTTCCACTTTTCAAACATTACAAACATAAACATTAATTAAAAAAATTATATATTGTGAAAAATATTTAAATAAGACACATAATTAATCTAATTAAATAATGATAAAATATAAACTAAGTATGTGATTTTTATATTTTAAATTAATCATTAAATTTAATAAAATACAAATTTTATTGATAAGGTGACCTTGCCATCCACATTAATGATAAAAATTAATTATGAAACATGAAAAACATAAATATTTTGAAACATGCAAATATAAAACTATTATGAAACATACAAATCTAAAATAAAAAAAACCAAAAGCATTTTGACATATGAAAATCTAAAACTAATATGAAACATGCAAATATTATTCTAAATTGAAACATGCACATTAAAAATGTGCAAATGAAATGTATTATAAAATATCTAAACCAAATAGATTTTGATTCAATTTGAATTCTAAATCTAAATCGACCATGCAAGGCTAAACTATAACTAATTTTGAAATTAAATCTACATTTAAATCTAAATACATAACTAAATCTAAATCTAAATGCAAAACTAAATTAAAAATAGAAATCTCACATGCAAAAAATTACTCCAAAACTTTAATCTACTCCTCTTCAAAAACTCTAATCCAGTCCAATAATCTCCACCTCTTCCTCCCTGTAAAAACACAAAATGAATATGAAATGTGGAGCATTTGTTTTATAACCTATGAGAGACTCTTCATATCCCCCAATAGATGTCTTTTGACATTCCACGAATTTTTTTCAAATTCTCCCACTCCCCACAAAAAATAAGCATGAATGTGCATGCAAAAATAAATTTAACAAAAATAAAATATTTTATACTTAAAAATTTAATGAAATTATTTCAGCCCTTTTTTTTGGCCTTATTTTTTCGGGTCCTATTTTTGGCCCCTTTTGTTAGCTCCTATTATTTCAACATCCATTTGGCTTCATATGATTTTGGCTAGCTATTATTTGGAGAATTTTTCTATATTGTAAAATCTAATAATGATAAAATATTTACTAAATATATGATTCATGTACTTTAAATAAATCATTAACTTTAATAAAATATAAATTGTATTGATATGGTGACATTGTCATCCACATAAATGATAAAATTATACTTTGAAACATGCAAATGTAAAATTATTATAAAACATTCAAATCTAAAACATGCAAACTAAAACTATTTTGAAATATGCAAATCTAAAACTAATATGAAACATGCAAATCTAAAACTAATTTGAAACATGCACTTTTAAAATATGCAAATGAAAATTATTATAAAATATATAGCTCAAAAGATTTTGAATGCAAATCTAAATCTAAATCAAACACGTAAGACTAAACTATTAAATGTAAGCATAAACAATTTTGAATATAATTCTAGAAATCAAAAGGAACTAATTGAAATTGAAATCTAAATCAAACTAGAATATTATAACTAATTTTGAATCTGAATCTACATTTACATCTAAATCTAAATAGAAAATAGAAATCTCACCAGCAAAAAAATTACTCCAAAACTTCAATCTATTCCTATTCAAAAACTTCAAACTAATCCTCCAATAATCTCCACCCCTTCCTTCCTGCAAAAACATAAAATGAAAATGAAATGAGGAGCCATTGTTTTATAGCTTGTGAGAGACTCCTCATCTCCCCCAACAGATGTCTCTTCACATTCCACAAATTTATTTCAAATTCTCCCACTCCCCACAAAAAAAGCATGAATCTGCATGCAATATTATATTTAGCAAAAAAAAAATCATATTGAAATTGTTTTGCCCCTATTTTTTTGGGTCCTAATTTTTCAGGTCCTATTTTTTTGGGTCCTACTTTTTCGGGCCCTATTTTTTCGGGCCTATTATTTTAGCCTCCATTTGGCATCCTATTATTTCGGCTAGCTATTATTTCGGGAGTATTTTTATGATTTAATAATTTAATATTTAATTTAGAAGTTTGTAACCCTCGCCTTTTCTTTTTTATTGACAAGGAATCTTGACATATTCCCGTGCTGGGCTCTTGTGCTGCCATTGTATAGAATGCCTCTCGGCATAATTACATCCTCGGCACTAAGGACCCTTATCCTATATTAGCACCAAACAGATTTGGCTAACGAAAGATATATTCTAGTTTTGTATACTTCAGCACTTCAGCTCTTCTTTCTCTCTATCTCAGCTAGATGTAGTATCTAGTATATAGTTCAAATTTTTTTTCTATGGATAACTATCCATGATGACGTATATGTAAAAAAAACTCCTCCGCAGACTAGGGTTCTTTTAATCTTATAAGCCTCTATTCTCTCAGTATGTAATTAGATATTCCAAGGTTTTTGACAAACTTCAACCGTTATGTAAATGTTATCTGTTTAATATAAATCTGGAAATTTATGAATTTTCGATCTCAGTGAGCATTTTTTTCAATTAAGAGGATCAAAATTCATTAGATCAAATGGTATTTCTAGATCTTTGTCGAATGATAAAATCTCTGTTAAGTTTTTAAGCCTTTGATGTTATGCATGGTTATGTTATGATCTAATGAGGTTTTATGTTTTCATAGTTTTTGGTACTAAGAACAGTTGCGTTATACTTCAGTATTCAACTTTTTAAACTATCTCATTCAGTAAAAGATATAAATCCTCAATTACACAAATCAAAGCCCTATAGCAGAGCTTGCAAGTATTATATAATAAATCTGCTACAACCAAAGAAAGAAAGAAACAACTAAATTATTCAACAAAACAACACAAATTAGAAAGAATAATAAATTAAACCCTTATTAACATGGCAATTCACAATAATAGAGAACATGGTTATTTAGTTTCTTTCCTTTGTGTCCCCTATTTCTAGATATAATTTTGTTATGCTAAAATATCTTCCTTCAATTAGGTTTCAAAACTTTAATCAATGGAATAGTTAGCATGGAAGATTACAGTTAATGTGGATGTCAAGAGATAGGAAGGAAAAAGCATAGGAGAATCTAATAATAATGGTACAACTCTCCCCTCCAAACAAATTATGGGAATTACTATTGAATTTTTAGCCTAGATAAACGTTCCCTATCCCTGTAGTTTTGAAAACCAATTTCCATACAAAGTAATAATAAGAAATACAACCAAAATGATCAGGACATACTAGTCATACACTATTTTGGAAAACTAAATCTTTTATATTCACTGTGGAATAGAGCATACAAGGATATTATAGAGTAGCATCCAATCCTTACAAACACCTTGTAGATCAGAGGTAGTTAGGATTGAGCAAATAATCCCTCAATATGGTTAAAGGAAAATATTAAGATTAGAACATAAAGAATCAGAACAAAAATTTAAGATTTTCTAGGCTAATATTGCTTTATTGATTCACATGATCTGAGAAGAGAGCAAATAGTATGGGGATAGGCTAATCTCCATATAAAATGCAGTAACGACAAAACAAAGTCAAACCTTTTTTTTTTCCCAGATTCATGAAAATGTAGTGATTTTTTTCCAAATTTTGTATTATTTTTTACTACAAACTATGCAGACCATGAAGATCAAATGCTGAAATTTTCAAAAAAATCCATGATGTTTTTTATTTTTTGAAAATTGGTCAACTGTACAGTTTGTAGGGAGGATAGCCGTGTCCAATAGTATGTATAGATTATCTCTTTCTTTAAGCTTCCCTGCTAAGGTATATACTATCATATATGCATGGATAACATCACAACCTTCTCAAACATCTCTTTAAGCATTCAATTTAGTTTGTAAGGGAAAATATCTTTAAAACAGATCTATCTATAATAGCCTTTCTTTCTTTATAACTAACAACATCCATTCTAGCATTATAAAAGTGGTATGATGAAATTTTATCATTTCTAGAAATATTAAGGATCAATTAATAATTGCAAAACAAGATATATGATCAGTGAAGACATGTAGATACCTTCATGTAATATGAGTTAGTAATTAGATTGGACTAAGAATTTGGGAGAGGCCATATAAATGTTTTAAGAAGTATTCCCTAAAAATAAATAAAGGAAAAACCAATCAATAAATTTTTTTAGAAGTTATATACTAAATACTATAGTTGCAATTAATGACATATTAGAACAAGAGACCACTTTAAAAAGATTGAAGGAAAGATATGGCTTTGGCCTCATAAAAAACTATAAGTAATCTTGTATTGAATAGGAATGTTCACTAAGATCCAATATCATTCTAGTTAAGACACTCTTGACTTAGTCAATATCTCAAACTATAAAAGGTTATGAGTTCTATTTATGAATGACATTCCATGCTATCTATACTAAGTGCATGATTTACACTTACACATAACTTTGAGTTTTTAGTATATTTGGTGTTATAGATACTTATAAGGTAAAAAGACTCCAAAAATCTTATACAGAGCTAAGATGGAAACAATGTTAATAGGGACAGGCCTATAAATAAAAGGCATTAGAAGAAGTTTTGCATTAAGAATCAAGATCATAACATCATGAATTTAATCAAAACTACTTTTGAAAACTCATGTAAAAATTATATCTCTCAACCCCAAATAAGGGTGATGATCAAATGTATATTAGATATTTTCTTTAAAATAAGGCATGTCTTCTAAAAGACCCCATGAAATATTAAGGGGCACATGTATATTCTAGAAAAGGACTCACCAGGGGTTTTCTTCCCCATTCTTTTTTCCTCGATGCCTACACTTTGAACAAAGTAAAAAATAAATGTAATATTAACTTGAAAAATAATATAAATAGGGCTCTTGCCTTTTACCGATAATTTTTTTTTTAACAAAATTAATTAAAAAACTCAATTTTTGGAATTTTGATAAAAAATTGTTTTTCTATTAAAAAAAACATTTTTATTTTAGGGTGGTGGGTCCCATCCATTGTGGCTTGCAACCTTTACCAATCCTCAAGACCTCCCATAAGGGAGACAACTACTCAAGCAACCACAAATTGCCCTTGGTAGTCATGTGGTGCCTTGGCAGCTTCAACTTGCTTTAGCGACCATGATAGGGGTTATAAACCCTCCCCAAAATAAATTTTTATTTATTTTTAAAACACCCAATTTTTTAAACACACACACACACACACACACACACACACACACACACAGCAAAAATTGTATTACATAGTTTGATAGAAGAATTGATTTCCAACAACCCAATGCAATTTCTTTTCATTGGGTTCTTTAGTCAAGTAAGGAGAAATCCATGTTTTTCAATCATAGGAAATAAAGAAATTGTGAATTTAATCAACATAGTCTATCAGTCAAGCACTAGCTGATTTGATTATTTTCTCTCTAGTTTTCTACCATGGATGTTTAAATAAAGGGCTTTAGAGGAACATAAGATTTATAGTTTTCTAGATTTTTCAATAGAATTTCCTCATATCTACTGATTTCCAATCAAGTTTTTGCATGCTCAAACAAGTTTTCTCTTTCCAAAATCCATAAACATATTTCTTCATCCAAAATTTAATGCAATAAGTCAACAATTCAATTTGCAAGCACCCAAGAAGACACAAAGTAGACAAATCTTTTTGGATAAAATTCTAGAACGAGTTTTCAAACCCTACTTCAAAACCAATAGTTGACATCCTACACAATCTAGTGAATGCGTGCAATCTAAATACTCCTAACCTTTCAACAATTGTCTAGCTATAATTCCCAAATTGTTCTCCCGAAACTTGTGTGTGCTAAAATGACCAAAAGGCCTCTAATAAAAAAACATAACCCTACCCAGGGTTTCCCATCTCTAATTTAACAAAAAATGCATAAAAATATGAAATAACTTAATTTATTAATTATTCCATGCACATTTAATACACTTTTAAAAATAAAATTTATTATTTTAATTAATAGTAATAATTAAAGTCCACTAATTATGTGCAACTCTAATTTTCTTATTATTAATTAAATAATTATGATAAATCAATATTTAATCTTTAATATTTTAATTTCTCTTTTTTAAACTTTCAGATTTAGACTTTTTAATTAAAACACATATTTAATTAATTCCCAATTAATTAAACATCATTATATTTTAAAATTTCCTTTGAATTAAATAATATTTAATAATACCAATATTATATGGTTATTCAAGTGTCACAGTTATATAATTTACCAAGTAAATCACATCACTAAATCTACATAAATACAACATAAGCAGAACCAACCAAAATCAAACAACACACACAAAGATAACTCATAGGTTTAAAAATGGTAGACAATCAGATACATGACCACCTTTTCAAGAAAATAGTTAGGCTTCGATAGAGATCATACTTGAATATTATCTCCCAATTCTTATGATTGAGTTATTGTGATAGGGCATGCTCATATTGCCAATTTAGGGAATTTGATGCTCGATAAATGTACATATATATCTAAACTAAATAGGCAATGGTAGGGAGTGACACATCGTGTAGATCCCAACTCATAGGTGACTATGACTCCCTCCCTCAACCACATCAAACATGTCAGGAAAGAATATAAAACACACACACACACACACACACACACACACACACACACACACACACAAACACATCGTACACATGTCAGTATGATGCAAGTATAATAAATAAATCACATGTATAAATAGCATCATATTGTAACATAGGAAACTCATCATCATGAAGATAGAGTAATCACCATTTGGAGATACATTATATGACATCATCATGTAAGTAAATATAACACTTACTAAGAGCATACAAAGTATCATTAATGAAAGTAATTAATCATTACTATCTAATATAACTAATTACTCTACATACCAAGCATTGCATTTCAATGATTACCAAAAGCTAACATGTTCACAATTTAAGGTTTTGGTAGGACTTAACAATGAACTATGCAATGATTGCTAAAGCAATGAGTATTACAAATTCCAACTGCAAATTTATAATCACAATTGAAAACCCCAAAAATGTTGTTTTTTCATAGGGCCCCAGGAAGACATCAACCAAGTCACTATGTTCTAGACAATTTACGATGAAGTCATCATGTTCCTAAGAGACTGTAACAACTTTGACCTAACTTCTTCAAAAATGATTTGAATTTTTTTTCCTAAGATCTATAGTTGTAATTTTGCTAACCTACTTGCACACACAAAAAATCTTGGTTTTTTTTTTGGGTGGATGAGGGGTTGCCTTGGTCCAACCCTAAATTGAGGAATCAACTTTGAAATTGAAATGTAAATGTGTAAATGAAAGCAAGACAAATGTAAATAATTACCTTGGACATGGAAACCCTTTGTTAGAAAAAGTGATTGAAATGATAAAATATAATAAAATGAAATAGCATGAAATAATAGATTTAATCCAAGAGAGCAAGAAGAGTTTTACCATACAAATGATACAAGATCAATGGAGCAATACCAAAGATAAGCAACACAAGAGACAAGGATTTGATAAGGGGAAAGCAAAGAAAACCCCTTGTAAGTATTATGAATGAGGCAAAAGCCTAAGAATGAGAAAGAGAGAGAGAAGAAATGCAGCAAAACAGGTCATTTACAATAGCATCAAAAACTTGATGTGAATAATGGAGACTAGATGAAAATGAGAGAGAGAAGCACCTCTTTTAAAGAGATGAGAAAGGAGTTCCATGTCTTTGCATGTGTAACTCCCATTTCTATGAATGCCACATTCATAAAAGGTGTGTGCAAAGTGTCAAGTTTCTCTTAAGGAGGAATATCTATTTTCCTTATTAAAGGAAATACAAAAAAGAGTTGTCCTCACAAGTGGACAAAAGGACAAGAATGACATGTCCTTTACATGTGGACTAGAGGACAAATAAATAATACATAAGGGATACCTTGGTTTATCCCAATAAATAAATAAATACAATCAAGGAAGGATTATTAATTCTAACACCCCCCTTTAATCTTTACTTGGAGAGATGTTGTCAAAATCAAATTGTAATTTGGTTTTTTTGAAATATCTTCATTGTGCAAGAGGTCTCTTATTATCATGGGTACATCATTGGAGAGCCAAGAGAAGTTGATAATTCTTCAAGTGTGTTACATCTTCAAGTGGATTCATGTGGCATAGGATCTGTACAACAAATAATGATATCTTGTATGTGCCTTGATGGATAACCTGAAACATAGAAACAAAGACAACTATCCACAAGGATAATTTTATCTTATATTCAAGTTAGAAACTTTTTATGTATAAGTAAATTCTCATAGAGTAAATATAACTGTAACTTGGTACCACAAAGAAATCAAGATAAATCATATCCTGCAAAGAACAAATATGTTATCAAAACTTTCAAAAAAAGACCATAGAAAGGGTTAGCTAATGAATCCAACATCAACAATGCTTCAATCACGTGGATATAGACAGTCCACTAATAAGTCATTTTACTGAAAATTAATGGGTGATCAATCCATAACCTGCATGACTCATGATTTAAGCAAATAAGTATACATAACATTATATGGCATATTTTCAAAGATATCAAAGGGGAGGAGTATGAGTATTAACAATTGACTGCCTTCAAATAAGAGTAAAATGCCT
Organism: Cupressus sempervirens; assembly: GCA_028749045.1. Lineage (NCBI taxonomy): Eukaryota > Viridiplantae > Streptophyta > Pinopsida > Cupressales > Cupressaceae > Cupressus > Cupressus sempervirens. The sequence goes on from CM053791.1 coordinate 621,166,334, forward strand.
TCAAGATGGGTCAAATTAACTAAAATTGGAGGGAAACTCCAATAATAAATGGTATTAACCATAAAGTGCCAATATGGCAATAGAATGATGCTAAAAAAGCATAAAATGCACTAATGTGCCAATCAATAGAACAAAATAAATGTTGAAGGCAATAGTGTATAATAACTCATAATCCCAACGAATAAGAAAAATAAATAAAATAAATTTACTTATGTGAAATAAAGAATGCACTCATATTTGATAAGTCACAAGAGACACAAAAATTTGTATATTTATCAGGATATATATGTGGGCCCCCATATATACACATGAATAAATATACCTAAACTATCATGGTATGAAACATGCAAATAGAATTAAGATCATATATAGAACATAATTTCTAGGCAACATACTAAAGAGAAATGCCAAAGATGATGAAAGAGAATTATTAACATCAAACAATATTTGTAGTAATTAATCTTCCTAGGTTGAAGTCCACCCATTTAAAAAATTGATCTCTTTTACTAAGTACTTTTTGAAACCATTTATTTTTTCTCTTAACAAATTTATCACTAGAGGAAGAGTCATGATGTATGAATGCATCATTTGTTTCAACATTAGCATTATTAGCATTATCAATATTAGCATTATTACCATGATCTATAAATGCATCATTACTATTACCATTGTAAGAAAGAATAGGAGGAATAAAGGTAGATATATGAGGAGTAGGGTTTAGAGAAGGAGGTTGGTCCTCCACTAACACAATTCTGCTTTCATGAACTTGTTCATTTTGAACATTAGAAGAATCATGCACACCATTTCCTACAAGACAAACATTTCGTGCTATGTACACTTTGTTAGTAATAGGATTATAAGCTTGATAACCTTTGGTATTTTGCATGTTTTCACTCATGCAATTTGTACATGCCATCTTAGATGAAGCAATAGGAGGTAAATTTTCAATCGTATTAGATGAGATATGCTCATTTTTCAAATGAGAAAGCCTTTCATGCTCTATATTAAAAGTAATATCTTTGTACAAAGAGTGTCTACAAGAAGTGAACCTAGAAAATTTAAATAAGTTATCATGACCTAACTTAGCATTAGCAACAACTTCATTAGTGTTAGGATCAATAACAGAGCACATGTCCCTATGAAACTCAACTTTGTAATTTTGACATAATTTTATAACAGAAAGAAGATTGTATTTCAACTCAGGAACATAAAGGACATCATGTAATTTTCCATTTGGAATACTAACATTACCAAATCTTTCAACTTTGCAACTATAATTATCAGCAAATTGAATTGGAATATTAGAAGGACCGGGTTTTAAATAATCAAACACTTCTTTATGAAAAGTAACATATTGAGATGCACCAGTATCAATAATCCATTCTAAATTTTTAAGAACATTGTAACTAACAGTAAAAGCATGACGAGATGGATGAGAGTTTTGATTATTGTTATTGATAGGTTGCTTATCTTTTTATTTTTTAAAACAATTATTAGTTACATGATCATCTTTCCCACAATAAGTACAGTGGAGTTTTTTATTAGATTGATGAGTATTATTACGATGAGTGTTTGGATGATTATTGTGATTATTATTATTATAAGTATTGGGAGAATCATTATTAGAAAATTTGAAATTCTGATTTTGACTTTTAGACACAAAAGCATGTTCATTAGATCTAAGAGTACCAAATTGTAACAACTTAGCTTCCTCTTGACGTAACAAATTAAAAAAAATACTATAAGTTAATTGAGCAGACAAAGTAGGAATAACAAGTTGAGAATGAACATTAGTAATAAATTGTTGAAATTTTCTAGGAAGACATTTCTTTAAAATAATGGTAATTAATCTAATATTAGTGAGAGTAACACCTAATCCAATTAGTTGACTTTTAATATAATCAAATTTAAGTAAAAATTCATCCATGGATTTGAAATCAATATACCTTAAGTCTTTCAAATTGTCTTGCAATTGAATCTTGCATGATTCAGATAGCCTGTCATACGTTTGCTTTAAAATATCCCAAGCTTCATGGGCATTAGTACAATGAGAAATTAGAACATATAAATCTGGGTTAAGAGATATACCAATGAGGCCAAGGGCTTCCTCATTTTTAGTATTCCATGAATTATTTTCATCTTGTGTAGCTGAGGTAACAGGAACTACAGAAGGGTCAGTAGCAACATATAAAATATGCTTAAAATGAAATATAAATGAAAGATGAGTTTTCCAAGCATGATAGTTTGAGTTATTTAACTTGATTTCTGAAATTAAAGTCGACATGATTTAAAAATTACGTTTAAAATTTAAATAATAAATTTAAAATAAAAAAAGTGAGACTTATTATCCACAAGAATGTTAAATAATTATTAAGAGATTTAGAGAGTCAAAATTAAAAACTAAAATGTTCCCTGCAAAACCACTATTCAGATTGAAGAAACAGGAAAAATAAAAATTTGAAAAACTAGAAAAATGTGTTACACATAGAGAGTGATAGCTTTTTAATTTAACTCTATTTTCAATAAAATTTAAAAGGGTTTTTCATTTTTATGTTTTCTAAATGCTGTTCAAATTTCAGCCAAACCCAGATCACAGATTGAGAGATATCATAAAAATACGAACTGCTGTCTTAAAACTTGAAAAATAAATAATACTGCACATATAGTATAATAACTTTTGCAATACTATTCTGATACAAATAAAATTTAAAGAGTTTTTTCATTTTTATGTATTCTAAATGCTGTTAAAATTTCAAACAAACCCAGATCATAAATTATGAGATATAAGAAAAATACGAACTGCTGTACTTTCCTTTCTAAAACAAAAAAATAGAAAAAAATTGAATTTCAAAAAACTTAAAAAACCTGCAATAGAAATAGGGTTAGATACAATAAAAAAAATTAAAAATAAAGAATCCTTTGGTGGCAAGCCTTCCAAAGGAGGTTAGAAAAAATAAAAAAATGAAAAACTCTTTGGTGGTAAACCTTCCAAAGAGGGTTAGAAAAAAAAAACTTGAAGATTGAATAAAAAACTTGCAAAAAAAATATGAATTTTTTTTTTCTTTTCTTCACTTCTCCTCTCAACAAAGTTCTCCAATATGGTAACCTTCACAAAAGCTCAAAACAAGGATTAGAAAGCTCTGATACCATGTTAGAAAAAGTGATTGAAATGATAAAATATAATAAAATAAAATAGCATGAAATAATAGATTTAATCCAAGAGAGCAAAAAGAGTTCTACCATACAAATGATACAAGATCAATGGAGCAATACCAAAAATAAGCAACACAAGAGACAAGGATTTGATAAGGGGAAAGCAAAGAAAACCTCTTGTGAGCATTATGAATGAGGCAAAAGCCTAAGAATGAGAAAGAGAGAGAGAAGAAATGCAGCAAAATAGCTCATTTACAAGCATCAAAAACTTGATGTGAATAATGGAGACTAGATGAAAATGAGAGAGAGAAGCACCTCTTTTAAAGAGATGAGAAAGGAGTTGCATGTCTTTGCATGTGTAACTCCTATTTCTATGAATGCCACATTCATAAAAGGTGTGTGCAAAGTGTTAAGTTCCTCCTAAGGAAGAATATCTATTTTCCTTATTAAAGGAAATACAAAAAAGAGTTGTCCTCACAAGTGGACAAAAGGACAAGAATGACATGTCCTTTACATGTGGACTAGAGGGCAAATAAATAAAAAATAAGGGATACCTTGGTTTATTCCAATAAATAAATAAATACAACCAAGGAAAGATTAATAATTCTAACACCCTTGTCAATTAGGATTTGCAATGTTTAAATGTTGTAGATGTTGAACTTGAAAAAAGGATGTAGGATATCTCCACAAATGTAATGGATCTACCAAAATCACATCATGAAGTCATAAATGTAAATTTTTATCAATGAAGAAGATAATGAATGCCTCAGTGTAGATCTCCTCCCTCGATTGCCAACAAAATGCTAGATAGTGAATAGAAAATGCTCACAAAGTATCCTTAGATATTTGAATGCATTGAATGCTCAAAGAAAAATTGCTTTCTTGAATTCTTGAACTTACCTTGTTATTTCTTTTTTGATTGTGGATGTGGATGTGTAAATGAGGTGCATAGGCTGCCTTTTACACTAATTTTCAAGCATGAAAACAAAGTAAGTCAGTAGGATCACCTAATCATTAAATTCAAAACCTCACTACAAAATTGGCCTCGAGACCCAAATTCCCTGAGGAATAGGTTGACCTAGTCAATTTCTTCTAGGGATGGCCCACAAGGAGCTAACCATGAGGTCTCAAATGCTGCATTGATGAAAGTGGAAAATACAAAGCAGAATAGAAGAAAGAGGTGATTGAGTATGAATCCATCCATGGTCCATAAGGTTGCTAAAGGATGGGAGCTAAAAGATCTTAAATAAAAAGTGTGTCAATTTTAAGACAATACACTAATATCATGCCTTCTAGTTTTAAAATAAATGTTTCTATTGTAAACATTATTATTATATTTTCTCTTTAGAACTAACTTTTTAAATTGTGAAGGTTTTCTCCATTTATAAATCAAATAACAAAATCTATTTATTTTTTGAATTAATTTTTCATGATTTTTAATTTTTATTTCATAACAACTATTTATATTATAAACCTTTACAAATCATAAGTTTTTTTCTTATATAATTTTTTTTTCTATTATAAATTGGAAAATCAACTTCCAATTAAATATTAGTTGTCAATAAAATGATTAGCACACACACACACAAAAGATTTATAGCTCTAAATTGATTGACCCAATATAAATCCATAATGAAATTAAATAAGATCATTTTATAAATAAAATAAAATAATTAGTTTTTCATAATTAAGAACACACTCACTATAATTTATCTCCATGATCCTTTCACCAATAGTAATTCCAAATCCTTACTGAAAAATAATAAATTTACCATGAAACTAATAAAATATTTAATTGTTAGAGTAAAGGATTAATTTAATTACATTTATTAAATTAGCTTTACTCCCTACTTAAGATTTCACTTTATGCCCATGCACTCCCATTTAATAATTAAATATTAACTATTAAATCTCATTTACCTCTTAGGATTTTCCTTTTTAGGTTTTACAGTCTCCTTCTATAAGGATTGATCGATTGTATATTTATCTTATTATTTTGTCTGATAATATATTCTTGCATATTTCAGAGCCAAACCATTTCCTTCTCTTATCTTTTTCTTCTCTGTGACAGGTTCTTGCTTTCAAGTGTTCTACTAGATCTGTGGATTTGTTCTTATCAAATCCTTCATGGTATCATAGTTAGATCTGTTGTAGCTTGTCCATATTTGAAGAAAAAGAGGAACGAGGGTTTGATAGAATAAATTTGGCATTTTGTGGGTATTTTTTGTGAAAATAAGTGGGTCTCTGAATTTTGGAACACTTCAAGTCCAAACATGCATCATGGTTGGATTCAGAGCACATCAAAACCCTATTTTCATATAAAACACTTTGATTTTGGCCATAGTTGACAAGGGAGGCAACACAATTTTACATACCAATGTCATATGACCCTTGGCAAGTATTACAATACAATTTTTTATTTAAAAAAAACACTCTCCTTTTAAAGCACACCCGTGCAAAAAAAGGCATTGCCAAGCAGCTCCCATGTCATTCATCCTCCTCTACTGCTAAGATTTTCTCTAACACCCCTCACCACCTGCTCATCCACTGCCCCTAATGGGAATCAAAATTGCATCCTTTTTTTGAGTGCCATTCTAAAATTTTGAGTCAAATTGAGCCCCTATAAGAACTTTTCTTCATGTGTATCTGATTGTCACTATGAGGCCTATGAGGTTTTTTATGTTTCTAAAACCTTGCATTCAGTATATGCATGTGTACCTGATTGTCACTACAATGCCTATGAGGTTTTTTATGTTTCTAAAACCTTTCATTCAATATACGCATGTGTCCCATAATGATAAATTTTCATTTTGAATCATTTTGTGAAGCGTCATTTTGAGCATTGTTCAAATCTGCATTTTTGCTGAAGTGTTAATCATCGACATAACGCCTAATTTGCATTTGAATATCTTATACCTGGTTATGTTTCATGACTTACCTCTTTGGGATTGTTTAGTATGCATATAAGAGAACCTATGTTTTAGTTTTCAAGTCATTTCGATATGTTTTGACTAGGTTTTGAATTTCCCAAAGTTGGTTGTTTACTGTTATGAGTCTGATGTAAATTGTTCAGATTTTTGTGAAGCCCTGTTTGACCAATTATGACTTCGACCTAGTTGATCAAAATGAGAAAATTCCTTTTGCATTTTATTCTAGGGGTTAGACACTTACTATTTTCTATATTTTAGCTTATGACGAATCCGTTTGATTATTTTTCAAATGCAATTCCAAATGCAATTTACAAAATTTTACTGGAGTCTAAAAGTGTAGATTGATTGGTAGCCCTGTTCGGGATGTCATAACTCTAGATCCATGATAGATGAGAGAAAATGGATTATACCACTATGTTTTACTCTAAAAATTCTTCAAGTGTGCTAGTTTTCAAGTCTTGACCAATCCATCTACACACTTTCCCAAGTCCATTCCATTTATGAAAGTCATTGTTCTGCCAATGTTCCCAATTCTGCAATTCTGAGTACCCCACGTCAAACACCTGCCAAATGCGCCCAATTCTTTGTCATGAGCCCAAATCAAAGATTCATATCTCCTCATGACAATAAAATAATGCCCTAGTTTTTGTGCCCCCAAGTTTCTATTTGACCTATTTTCAAAGCTGAAATTGAACACACTTGTTTTCTGGCATGTTTGTTTGTAGGCAGTTCAGAGAAGGAAACTTTGACGGTCAATCTCTTTTGACCCAGATGTTTCCTTGAGATGAAATTTGATAGGGTGCAAGAATGTGGAACAAATAATCAATATATTTATTTTTAGGGCTCAACTAGGTGTTTCAATCAGTTTTTAAAGCCAACTCATAGGCCTTCCTATAAGAAAATCACAATTTAAAAAAAGGCAAGGTAAACTTAGTTTTAAATGATTAATTAGTGGTCAAATCTTATTTTAATCGATGCCAGTTGATTAATTTGATAAAATCAAGGGGTCATGTGTTTTAGTTCAATTTTTTTTATAGTTGGACCCACTTTGGGGCCCGACTAATTCTCATCAGATTGACCTGACAATGGGAGCTGAAGATGTTTAAAAGCAGATTATGACATCTCTAATCATTAGGATTTTTCACTATGCACATGTTATTTGAAACCAAAAGAAATGTTTGGAATTTCATTAGCTTTGGAAATGGTCAAAGTCGAGTTTTCAATATTGATTAAGTAAAACTAATGCAATTCCACAAATAGAGATGCGAGGTTATACATGCAAATGGACATCAAAAGAGGAAATGATAGAATTCCAAAATCACCATAAGGTTAGAAGGGTATTATTTCAAATAATTTAAGAGAGATGGATGAATGGTGATTATGAGGATGCTACAATTACAATAAACATTATTACACTTGTTGATTAAATAAAAAAATCCACACCATCATTGTTTTAAGAACTTTGCATCTATTGAAAATGAGCTTTTATTAAAACCGAGTTTAACTTGAATCCTTTCATTGGTGGGGAGTTAAGGAAACTATGACATATGTTTATGTTAGCTGAGAGTTGTATGCATATACCATCATTGGAGACCAAATGGAGGTGTTGGTGCATGCACATGGTGAAAATAATGGAATGAGTTGAACATACTAGGGAGATCCCAGGACACTTATCTATTGAGAATAGGCAAATCTGGTGTAACCAGGAAAAATGAATCTACATGAGGAGGTGTCTACTTTGTAGGAAAGGTATCCATGGCTGCATGCAATGGTGAATCAAGTGATTCATTTGAAGCAATTTCTAAATTAGGGAGATATGTGGCAACAAACACTTTTATAGGAGGAGGTGCCTTTGGAGAGGATTTCTTAGGTGACGGCAGTGATTCATCATCACTTAAATTAGTATTGGTCTTATGAGGCTTCGTAGACTTGACTACAAGCACACAAGCAATTTCTTTTGTCCCTTGAATGGTAAGCTTTAGAGTGGATGCTGCCAAGGGCTCTTGAACTAAGGGAGATGTGACATCATTTCCTTTACCTCTCCTTTCTGATTTTAACCCGACTGAACCAACCTGATTGAAGTCTTTTCTAATCTTTATGCATTTCAGCCCTCTCCTCTTCAACCCAATGTTAGTGTGTTAGTGTTGCAGATGTTAACTCATCGCTTGGCAAGCAGATGTTAACTCATCGCTTGGCAAGCAGATGTTAACTGTAGTCCACTCTGACCTATGTGTCTAGAATGGTGTAGATGCCCTGCTTGAAGATGCGTGACTACTTACAATATGTGAAAGTTGTTTGAATGATCAGAGTTATATATATTTCATGCAACCGAGTTGGCACTATTATCGACCATTTGAAACAAATGACAAATTTGTATCTTGGAGCACTGGCTTGATATTTTCTTGCACCTGGTGACCGACTGTAGAGGTAAGAGATCTATTCAAGCCAAAATAGCATTTGGGATTTTTACCCCACATTGATTCGATGAGAGAAAACAAAGTGTTTTAAATATACAAGCACTTACAAGGTTAATAACTAAGCGCTCATCGCTATGAAAGAAGAGATCTCACATGTTGGGCTCGTGGATGGTTGGCAATGAAGTTAGTAGAGTTTTGACCAAGCACGCAAGATCCAAGGTGCCATGTGGCATCTCTAGAGGCAGTTCATGAGTTTGGAAGGGATAAAGTGGAGACTTACAACACTACAAGGGGGTGTATGGTTGTAAACTTAAAGATTGGGAGTTATGAAAATATACATAGCATAAGATCAGGAAGATTGAAATAGGGAGATACAAAGTTACGAGGAGTCATGAGATCACAAGTCTAAGATGGAGTTGTTGCAATCTTATGAAAGTTTTGTAAGTTTGGAGATGAGAAATGTGAAAGTTAAGATGCTACGAGGAGGTGTATGATCGAGAGTGTTAAAATATAAGTTTTAAGATCATATAAATTTTGTATGGTCAACGCTTGATGAGATGTGTGTCTCGCTCGGTTGAGATGGACAATAAGGAGCTGACACATGGTGCTTGGGGTTTGGAGGAACAAGGTGAATTAATAAAAAATTATGAGATATTGAAAATCAGTATTCTCTCATTCCTAAGCACACATTCTAAGAACCTTTTTTGAAAATTTAAAATAAATTTGAAATTTTTTATAGTTCAAACTATATATTTTTAAGAAATTTCAACTTTTTAAAGCCTACTCATGGCCAAGGGCTTGATTTTTCAAACGAGCACTAGGGGGGCAATTTTTATCTGAAATGTGAAGTGCAATATACCATTGGAAAGGGGAGAAGACAAAATTTCCAAATATACAGCCAAAATATGTGTAGGTATTCAATGAAAAAAGTTATAGTCATTTTTGTAAAATCAAGGGCATTCTCAGCAGAATGAGTGTTTTTCACGATGAAGCATCAGAATAAGTTAGAGAGTAGACATGGGAGTTTGTTGGCTCCAGATTTGGGGGAAAATGTTTTGAAGGGTATTATTTTTCCTCTAAAGTCATTTGGCAGATGTTTTAGCATATGTTTTAGCAGTAGATTTGGTATCTTCTTGTAAATCAGTTACATGTTTTCATCATTTTGGAGATATTTCAAGCATTCTTCAACAACATTGATAAAGATCTAATTTTTAGTTGCAAGAAGAGAGTAGAGAGAAGTTTTACATCAATAGATGAAGGTTTTTCAAGTGAAAAAGTGGTAACATTATAATAGATCTGGGATTTCTTCTATTCTTTATAGTCTCTTCTCTTCTCTTTCTCTAGGGTTGTTGATGGTTGGTTGTTTTGAAACTATTGAGCAGAGCTCTAGCTATGATCCCACCATTCATGCCCAACATTTCTCTATGTATTTGAACAACATTAATGGAGTTAATATAGACAATCCTAGTATATTCAGCTAATTTATGAGTTATTTTCATGCATCCTATTGTATTTATTTCAAGGAAATAAATAAATATGCAGCAAAAAGTTTATCTTCAATCCGATTCTTGTCTCATATTCATGTTGTCTGTAATGTTTTTTGGTTTATGAACAAAGAGCTTAAACCCAATTGCAACTCCTTAAAGTTGTATGTCTTAATATGTTTTTCTATTAGAACAAAGAGCCAAGTAAATGCTTAATGTATTTGACAGGATTGTAGATTTCATGAAAGGATAGGTTGAGTATGAGGTTCATTTTTTATGCAAATATCTAATTCACAAAGTGATATGATAGATCTGGAGTCTTGATATATGAGATGTATCAATGATTTTCAACGATGTGTGTTAATGATTTGTGGAATTTCCCAATAGATAAGGCATTGATTAGCTACAAGATCTATATATTTGTTGTTCATACCTTGGTTTTGTTGATAATCAACACATTAATCAAAGTCTTTTCCCTTTTATGTTGAAGAGCTGAAAGGATTTACTTGCACTTAGCTTGTCAAGTTCATAGGTCATGTTATTAGCTATCTCATGGCTATGTTGTTTGCATAAGCATAGAAGAATTGGGGTTTCAATCTACTTTATCCAGATTTAGTTGTATGCTTTTGAAATTGGTACCATATGAAAGAATCTAAGGTTCACCCGCCTGGGTTTTGTAGAGCCTGAAGTAGAAGGAGTATAGCCTTATAGTTGGCCTTAGTGTTTGAATAGGTATGTTGAAGATAGGAATTATCTACCCCTAGATGTATTTTTTTCTCATCATTGGGTTTTTGAAACTTGACATTTTAAAACACCAACAACCCCCACACCACTCAGTCGGTGTCTACCACCGCCACACCACAACGACCCGCCTAGCTCCATCCCCGCCCACTTGTAATCACATGAGTGCCCAAGGGGCTTAGTTTTGGGGGCTTACAAGGGTTTTAAACTTTTACTTTCCTTTTTGGAGGTACCTATGGGTTTTATGTGATATTTTCAGCATACAAAGGCATTTTTGGGCAAACAAGATATCATCTGAAAGTTGATTTTGAGATGGACACGTTAGTGCAGGTTTTTTCATGATTTTTTCCAGTATGATAAATGTATTTACTATTGAAATCATATGATCCTTTTTGCATTCCATGGGGCATAACTTGCTCAATTTTGCTCCATTTTTCATCCAAAAGAAGCATTGGGAAGGTCTCTTTGAGCTCTTTCCAGATTATCTATTATTTTCATTGAAAAAAATCAAAGGTACACATGATACTCAATTAAATCTATTTTTTAATCTTACTTGTATACACATTTCTTCTAGCATTTGGGGTTTGGTTTTTTGCTTTGTGGGGGGTGTTTTCTATTCTTGTTTCTATTATTTACATAAGTAAACCAACACTATATCAAAACAAATACCTTATAAAAAAATATGGTCAAGACCCCCTCTTGTCTAGTTCCTCTAAACCTACATAACTATCACACATGGACAACTACCATGATATAGATTCCCTGTTCAAAAAGTTTGTGGTCTTGTTTAGATGAAGTGTAGCTGGTATTTCAAAGTACCTATCAGGCCTTGTAGCACAGGAATAAAACGGATGAGGCCATAGGTTTAATTTCTTTGAGTGTTTAATACAACTTACAATTTTATCTTGATGGGTGTGATACTCCTCAAGAGATGTGGGCTAAGTTCAAGAACTTTTTTGGTACCATCATTGAGTTCAGATTGAGGTAGAACTTATATCACTTGTACGTAATTCTTTTCCCTCCATTGAGGATTTTCTAATGAGATTTAAATAATAGATATTATTGTTATAGGGTTGTGAGAAAAACAAGACTGATATAGAGTGCATCTACCTAATTCTGTCAAAGCTTCCAGGAAACTTTTAGATTTTCTCTTTTGACTTCCATTCTATTATGGATGATTTGGGTCCTAGATTTACCATGCCCACTATTGAGGTATTATGTGATTGGTTGAATCTCTACTAGGATCAAAGAACCAAAAATTGGTTTCTCAAACAACTATAGGGAAGATGAAGCTGAAATTAAAGCCCAAAATAGGTTCAGTTGATAGTGAGAGTTCCTCCAAACCATCTTCTAAATATAATACTCAGAAATCTACTCTAAAAGGTAAATCTTGTAATTATGGCAAGTCTTCCTCCAAGACTTAGAAGTTTACATGAGATCCTTGCAATTTTTGTGGCAAGGAAGGACATCCAATTTCTAGGTGTTGGAAATGTCTTGAGGCTTTAGAAGAGGCCATGCAATAGAATAGTATTGCTTCTCCAAAACCACCACCTCCTCCTTCAGGGAAAGGACATGCTCTTTTTGCACGATCTTTTTCTTCTTATGCTACTTGGATAATTGATTCAGGTGCTTCCCACTATATGACACACTCACCTGATTTGGTTACCTCTCTTAGTCAAAGTGTTACCACACATATTGCAGTTGGTGACTCCATACAACTTCTTGTTTTAGGTTCAAGCACTATCTCTTTAGAGGGTGGTTCCCTACAATTTGTTTTATTGGTTCTGACCATTTCTACAAACCTGTTGTTTATCTATCATATTTGTCATCCTGGCTCTAGTAAGATAGTTGAGTTCTCACCACATGATGTGGTTATTCAAGACCTACACAATCCTAATTTGGTTATTGCTACTGAGAGTGTTGATTTACAATCTCACTTATATAAGTTTTATGGCTTCGAGAGCTCTAATTCTACATGTGTTTCTCTTGTTTCTCATGCAGACATAGTGAGATAACTTTGGCATGAGCACTTTGGCCATGTCAACTAAAAATATCTACAATAGATTAGTAAATAAGAGCTAGTGATTGGGCTACCTCAGATCTCTTGTACTAATGATGTTTGTTGAGGTTGTGCACTTGGTAAACATCAGATAGATCCTTTTCCAGTTGGTCGATCTACATGTGGTAAGGAACCTTTGGAGTTGATACACAATGATCTTATGTCATTCTCCACTCCATCTTTTTCAGGTGATTGATATCTTCTTACCTTCATAGATGAACTTCTCTAGACACACATGGGTGTACTTTTTGAAGTACAAGTATGATGTCTAAGTCATTTTGAATCTTTAAGATACATGTGGAGAAGTAGTCTAGTCTTTTTGTTAGGTATATATGCACTAACAATGGAAGGGAATATGTGAATGAGTCTTTTAGAGACTTCTGAACCGAGCATGGT